>JBAJNP010006879.1:0-24209 GCA_036877545.1 Yasuhikotakia modesta | reverse complement strand
GCAGTTGTTCTTCGGTAAGAATCGTATTTTTTCGGCTTCGCCCGCCGGCGCCGTGGCTTAGTTGGTTAAAGCGCCTGTCTAGTAAACAGGAGATCCTGGGTTCGAATCCCAGCGGTGCCTTTTATCCTGTATAGCTTTACTATTGATGTTATTGCATCATAGCAACACGTCATTGCTTTTCTAGTTAATCTAGTTAACTGGTCAAACTGTCTTGTTTCAATTCCTATTTATTTACAAATTGTTATATTCAACTTTAATGAAACTACAATCAAACTTAGTCAAGGTTACATTACTGATGCATTAGATGTCTGTATATGTTTTAATTATAATATTACCTGAAGTTGCTCTCTATAGCTGAACCATTTCCTTGATGCAAAGAAAATGTTGATAAAACTGATGCTATTGTAGTTGTGACACATTGCACTTCAATTACCAAACCAACAGATTATAATGTAGCTTTTAAGCAGAAAGAAATTTGTCACAATTAATGGCTTGGTTAGCAGACATTTAAACACTGTTATGATAGGTGATTATACATGAAAATGTATCTTTTATATGTTAAGATAAAAAACATACGTGCTTGAGGGCATGAAACACTAAACTAAACATTAATCTCCTGCTTTAAAACTAAAGATTGCATTTTAAGTGAATGTTTATTTCTATAGAAAGATATAGAAAGATTGTGTATTTTAAACCTCACTAACTGTATGTTTTATACTGTAATGGCCATTTGGCCACGAACAAACTTCTTATCAAAATAAATAAATAAAAACAAAATGGAATAAATGATTCCCATTGTAAGTAATTAATTTAGAAACCTCTTATTCTGTAAGAACCACAATTATAGCAAGATACATAAAGCAATAAAATATCAAAACTGTAAATAGTGAAAAGTTTTGTTAGAAACATCTGAAATATATTTACATCAGACGGCGCTTAAATCGCACCGAGGCCTCACAGATATTATACAAACGTCAGGAACTGTACATGTATTAACACAATGTCAAAATCTGCTTAACCACAGCCTCAGTTTCCAGGGATTATAAAACTCAGGATCCGATGAGCTGAAAAAGTTCCATCAAGCAACTTAAAGATACGATCCGTCTGAATTCTACACAACTTACAGCCCTTAAAATAAACACTCACGCAAACGTGTCCACATTGAAATGAATGAGTCTGTTACTGTTTAAAATCATTTTTTACTACCGCTACAAGCCTGACAGTTGTGCGACGTCATTATACAGGAAAAAACAGGCAAATTATAATAATACAAATTTAAAAAGGTCCAGATGTTTTACTCGTGAGGGACGTTTTGTCAGTCCATTCCGTAGGCGGCGTGACTTCAATGGGATCAAATTGTGGGAAAACAACAAAAAATACTCTTTGCCCCAGATAAGTCGCCCACTCTGTAACAAAGATCATATTTGTCATCATTAAATTAAAATATAACTCATTTTAATAATGCATTACAAACACATTTCATCCCATAATTATTTGTGGACGTTTAATGCAGCACCTGCAAACTCAAACTCGCTAATAATGAAGTAAATAATTTTGTTTTGGTTTTCAAAACAAACGTTTGGAAGACACTTCATTCTATGCTAAGCAATAATAATAGCAGTTGGATAAACAGATCATCACGTTTGCTTGGCTGTGATAGTCAGCTTGCGTTCTTTTAGCTATTTAAGTGACTAAAATCATTAATGCAAAAATATTTAAAGTGGATCTATAGAATATTTATTTACTTACCAATAAAGTCATATATGCATTTTGGTTTGTGTTTCCAGTAAACGCCCAGGAAATAGACAGGAACTCCAGTCAGCATAATGACCAGCCCAACGCCACACACCAGCGGTTCTGAGTGCAGACTGAAGCCCAGCAGCAGAGCCCAGAACATCAGGTAACACACCGGAACCAGAACACTCACCTGCCGGGTCAAAAGTATGGACCTCCGTAAACGTCCACGTCAAATACAAAAAACATTCTGCTTTCAAACATGTGGTGTTACTTAACAGAAGTTTTGGACTGTAGGAAGTCTGAACTCAAACAAACACGTTGAATCGGTTCAATATAATCAAATAATACCTTAATGGGTCGGTATAAGTTTGGTTTCTTCCATCTGTAGTACAGAAGACCAGCAATAGTGACTCCATATGAGAGGTAGTTGATAAACGACACGTAGTTTATAAGATTGTGTGTTTCCCCAATGCATAAGATGACAATCGTGGCAGTGCACTAAAAACACAGAGAGAGAGAGAGAGAGAGAGAGAGAATGCATCTGATCGTACAACAGACATAATAACACAGAGGGCTTGTTACTGTAACAAATACTCAATCGTATACAATCCTGTGAGGAAACAGTGTTACATACGCAGACCAGCAGCGCAGGAATCGGTGTGCAGTGTTTAAAGTGAATCATGGCAAGAAGGCTGGGTAAATGCCCCTCTCTTGCCCCAGAGAAACATAACCTGTGGCAAACACAAACGTTTTTAAACATCTATATCCATCTACACATCACAGCTACATCAATGATTACACCGTCTTAAAGGCACAGCACACCCAAATGTCACCATGACAACACCCACCTGGAGGACGTGAAGAGATATCCATTGATTCCCCCAAAAGTGGAGAGAGCCACGGAGATCGGCATGATAGTGGAAAACACCCCGAGAAGTTTCTCACCAAACGTCTGCAGCAAGAACCAACAGGTTTAATACAGGAAGTAACAGAAATGGTTTCAGATCTGAGAGGTTAAAAGTCGGAGGTCGGCGCTTACAACAGCCACTGCGTTGGAGGACAGGAGCTCGTCGGGAGACATAGAGGAGAAATAGGCGATGTTTGTGAGCGTGTACACGCAGGTCACCAGAGGAATGGAGATGTAAATGGCCCGTGGCAAATTCCTGACAAAACATTTATATAAAACAAAAAATGAAACAAATAAACAAAAAAACTATAAGCAACTATGAGATTTTTCTTTTAAAACTTTAACATTATTATTTGTTAAAGGAACCAAAATCTGACCTGCCAACTTGTGTCTGAAACATACTTGTTATTTTTTGTTGCACGATTTTGTTGTATTTTCTTATTTTTAGTTGATGCAATTGTAACACAAGCAAAAATAAGCTGTCATGGTGACAAACAACGTGCAAGTTAGTTTGTACCATGAGAAACAAATATTGAAAAAGTTTTATTTGGAAGTTGCAAGAGGCAAAATCAGTGATGAGTTAAAACTCGTCTGTGATTGGATGATGAAAACTTGTCTGTGATTGGATGATGAAAACTCGTCTGTGATTGGACGGTGAGATAAACTGACCTCCTGGGATCCACGACTTCCTCTGTGACGTAATTGAGGAAGTTCCAGCCGCTGAAGGCGAACGACGCGTGCAGGAACGCCAGTGCGATCTGTCCGATAGATGGCGCTTTATTAAACCTGAACGCCACCTGTGGAGTCAGGCTCTCATAATTCCCTGAACACACACATGGTAGAAAGGTGAATTATTTAAATTATATGTCCACAGCTGTTAGTTAAAATGTGTGTTAAAATATATCATTCTATAAAAAGACAGTGACATATGACAAAAAAGTCTAAAGTAATAAATAAATAAACTAATAAGATTGTAATTTCAGCCACGGTTTTCATGCAACAACAGGTCAGGATTAATTTACCCAGGCAGAAAATAACTGTCTGACATCTGGGCATCATGCCTCAATGTCTGATGTCCTCACCTCCATAGATCTGCATCAGACCCACGGTTATGATGAGGCCCAGAGCCAGCAGCTTCCCCACTGTAAACACATCCTGGATCCGAGTGGCCAGACGAACACTGTGGCAGTTCACCCAGGTCAAAAACACTACACACACACACACACACACACACACATATTCACACACATATACACACACACACAGAGATATACACACACAGATACACACACATACACACACACACACACACACACACACACACACAGATATACACACACACAGATACACACACATATTCACACACATACATACACACACACACACACAGATATACACACACACATATTCACACACACACACACACACATATTCACACACATACACACACACAGATACACACACACATATATACACACACACACAGACACACACACACACACACATACACACACACACACACACACACACAGATATACACACACACAGATACACACACACATATATACACACACACACAGACACACACAGACACACACACACACACACACACAGGTCATTTAAAAATAATTAACTTCTTCATTAAAATGCTCTTAACTTCAATATATTCTTGTCTGTGCTGGTACAAATATCACCTGTTGCTATTAGTATAAAGGATTTAGGAAGTTGTAAAAAGCATTTAATGGAAATGTGGGAATGCTACAGGAAAACAGGGAGGAATTGTATTTCCCTGGACTCATCCATCAATGTCACCGGCACTTTCTCTCTTTCTTTTACACACTCTTTCATATTCACTTTCCTTGCTGCCCGTGTTTATGCCCAATTGAACAAATAGCTTCCATTGAGAGCGGATAAAAACTGAGGGCAGAGAGCAGGTCTGTGCAAAGACGGAGCGTCTCACGTTTTCCTGAAGTCCTTTGTTGTTGTTGTTTAGGTTTGTGTGAATAAGTCCTCAGAACAGGTCTGAATAATGAGAGCTAATGCAGTAATCACATGCTATTGGCTGAGGGGCCTCCGTCACCGAACAGTCAAGTGCTTGTGGCACAATCTCAAGTGTCTCATCCAGCCAGGGGCAAAATCACAACCCACTCAACACAAATTTATCTGCCATATTGCTGTTTTTCAAACACCCTGTCATTGGTCAGCAAGGGGGACAGCCCCGCCCTAAACTCATGCGATTGGTCGAGTCAAGGTAGCTATGCTCATACAAACAACAAAGCTTTGAAAGTGTCACAGCGTTTAAAGTTTGGCTTGGAGAAAAGTAAAAATCTTTTAGTAAAATAAAAAAATAACACACACAATACGTGTCCCTTAATTAAAAGTTAGGGTCTTGCAAATGAGTCCATGAGTTCAAACCTACATTCTTCCTGTTATTTAACCCACAATGTCAACCACTAGACTTTACTAGACCACTTACAACAGCAGGGGGAATTAATAAGAGTACAGCGCATATAAATGATCGCATATAAATGACCACTGAAAAGTCCTGGGAATTCGAGGAATAACACAAAACACAAGCAGCACCCCACGGTTTTTAACACAACACATTTAACAGATTCATAAACTCATACAGAGAGAGAATGTATGTTTTACAAAACACTACATGTTCACTTAGCCTCAAATCTGGGCTGGTTACGAACCTCAAATACGATAAATAAATGAAATACTTACAGATGCAGATGGTGGACAGCATCCGTGTGGCCATGTAGGGAGGAACGCAATACGGAAAGACAGGTTGGAGAACATAGTTGGAGAAGGTGAGCGCGATGACCGCCAGCGTGGTGGGGTACATGATTAACACGGCGCTCCATAACAGCAGAAACCTGAACGACAGCAGTAACACTTCAGGTTCTCACCACGTGAACTTTCATTTCTTAAAAATCAAGAGAGATGTTCCATACCCCACGAGACCCCCAAAGATCTCTGTGACATAGGAATAGTCTCCACCGGATTTGGGGATGGTGACCCCCAGTTCAGCGTAGCAGAGAGAACCCAGGGCCGCTACGCCCCCTCCTAGCATCCAGACCACCAGCGCTAATCCAACAGAACCTGAATGTTCTAGAACCCCCTTCGGAGAGATGAAGATTCCTGACCCAATAATGTTACCTGAAGACACAACACAGCTTTCTGTTAAAAGCACACAAACAACAGACCCACACAGTTTCAGGATATATTCTTATACGCATGCTAATGTTTCTTTAACGTTGTTTGAACATTGTGTACAGTAACTTTAACAATTTGGCAAGTAATTCAAGAACAAAAGTTAAAAAAGGGAAATACGTGCAGCAGAAGTATTTTGTTTTAGTAGAAAAAGTTAAACATTTTCAAAAAGTTGAAAGATACAGGTCAGGTTTGGAGTGACACGAAACAGCAAATCAAGTAGAACCAATACATGAAAAAACTTTTTATGAACAGTTTCATGAACTGTAGTAAAGTGTTCATGCATGTGAACGATGTTTAATGAATAAAAAACTCAAATCAGTCTCAATAAACATCATATCATAACGATCATAAATGGTGACAACAACCAACAGAACATTTATAAACCTAAAAACAGCATATTGGTTCATTTTTATTAGTTATATGTCCTACAGAAACAGGTAAAAGTATTTTCCCTTGTTGGCATCAAACCCCTCCTCACTACAGCCCCGATTCCTGGCAGCTTCTCTCAAGCACCCCGTACAACGAGATTACATAACAGCGGGCATAAATAATTTACTCCTGTCCGTTCAAACAGTAGAGAAACAATCTTCAGCTTTCATTCAGTTTCAAGAGACTCTCAGAGCCCCACCAACTACATCTGTGGTTTAAACGTCACATTTCAAAGCGTTTACAAGTGCATAACATTGAAAAAATAAATAAATATACTTTATATACTAGTAAAAATACTAAATAAACTTTTAAGGCACTGTGGCAAGTTTATTTCCATAAGACGCGTTGTTCGTTTAAACAATAGTTAGATAGTTTCTATAGTTTTTATTAGTTAGTTTTTAGTGTTTATAACAAATAAAGATCAATTGCAAGTTATTCAACTTAGTTAGTTATTCAACTTCAGTTATGCATTCATTTTAAAGTAAGAAAAACAACAATATAAATGTGGAAACATGCGTTCAAACAGCACAAAAATAACTTCTCCAGTCCGCAAAGACCGAAGAAATGGCAAAACTACAAGCCAGTGCGTCCGCTAACGTTTTTTCCCCATGTTTTTAAACCAGGAGGGTAACAAACAAACCAGAGCATCAGACATGAGCGGAAACTTCCCTTACCGATGATGATCGTGCACGCGCTCAGCAGTCCGATCTCCTTCTTGAGGGTCACGCGCTCAGGGACGCCCGGGTCTCGTTGGATCTCGTTGTCTGTCATGATGCTCCTGCGAGCCCCTGATCTTCTCCTCTCTTCTCCATCCATCTCAGTCAGCGCACGAACAGAGCTGGACTGTCTCTCTTCTGCTCGGCCGGAGGATTGAAACGGAGTGAAAGGGCCGCGCAGGCGCCGCATCGCGCGCAGCCCGGGCGGAATGTTAACGAGCGCGCGGCAGGACCGGTCCGTACACACACTTATGAAGACATTGCATGTAAATAAATGACTTATATAACCATATGCATGTTAATCCAGCCCATGCACGTTGAATAAACGGTTGCATTTGTTCATTGCATGTATATTTGTGTGTTTTTTCAAACGATTAAATAAATGTTAAGAGTTGCAATGAAGAAAATGGGTTAAAGCACCACGTTTGTAACCATGCACGTTTTATTTAAACAAAAAACACGCTGTTTCTTAGTTTTCTGGCATTTAAAACACCGATTCGAGCAAAAGCACTAAACCCTCAACTTTCATCCTGGGCACCTCAAAGCGTTACGTTTAGTTTAGCAATGCACTGCACCCAACGGCAACCCTACAGGACCCTGAAAAGAGTGGACAGGGTGATCCGCACACCCCTGAGGTCCCGCTGAACGGACCCCAGCGCGGAGTTTAGGAAGTCAAGTCGTGAATTTGTGGCCGCAGCTTTTATCCATGCGGAATAAATGAGGCCGGGATTCAGCTTGTCCCGCTAGGAAAGCCGATGAGAGCGAGTTGCTTTGTAGCCTGGCAAGAAGTCTGAACTTGTGCCAGCGGTGTGCGACGCTTAAAGAGGAAGTCGAGCACAAAACCAATAGATCAGTGTGAGACAAAACTGAGACCTCGGACTCTGTATCTCATGTTGCAACTGGGTTTGTTTGTCGTTTCAACTCTCAGGATGAGATTTTAATGCAGTATTAAAATGTGTTACTGTAAATACAGTATTAAAATGTGTTACTGTAAGTACAGTATTAAAATGTGTTACTGTAAATACAGTATTAAAATGTGTTACTGTAAGTACAGTATTGAATTGTGTTATTGTAAGTACAATATTGAATTGTGTTATTGTAAGTACAGTACTGAAATATGTTACTGTAAGTACAGTATTGAAATGTGTTACTGTAAGTACAGTACTGAAATATGTTACTGTAAGTACAGTATCAAAACGTGTTACTGTAAGTACGATATTGAAATGTGTTACTGTAAGTACAGTATTGAAATGTGTTACTGTAAGTACAGTATTGAAACGTATTACTGTAAATATAGTATTGAAATGTGTTACTGTAAGTACAGTATTGAAACGTATTACTGTAAATATAGTATTGAAATGTGTTACTGTAAGTACAGTACTGAAATGTGTTACTGTAAGTACAGTATTAAAATGTTACTGTAAGTACAGTATTAAAACGTGTTACTGTAAATACAGTGTAAATACAGTATTAAAATGTGTTACTGTAAGTACAGTATTAAAACGTGTTACTGTAAATACAATATTAAAATGTGTTACTGTAAATACAGTATTGAAACGTATTACTGTAAATACAGTATTAAAATGTGTTACTGTAAGTACAGTAATATATTAAGCGTTTCATTAATCGACGTGAAATGACATTAATACGATGATGCAAAAATGGCCACTGGTTTATTTCTGGGCAAAATATAATTTCACATTTCTTTCAATACAGGGACTATGTGATATATTAGAGGTACATGATCGTTTTAATGGTTAATTTAATAACTTAAACTGTAATGTTACCATTAAGGTAAAGAAACGTTATCTGTACATTATCTTGCTATATATCTAGATGATCTACATTGAGTTTAATGTGAGCTAAAAAGCCATTAAGCATTCAGCAAAACTAAATATTACTCATTCAATAGCAACAAAATGTGCCAAAAATACCCTTAACTGAAGAGAGACTATTAAATTATTATTGTGTGTAAAATACTGTGTAAAATAATCATATATCAGCGTAAGGTGCATGTCTATGTGAACTGGTCATGGAGGAACGCAGTGATTTGTTGGGCGGTACTCTGGCCCACGATGGGCTCCAGGTCACGGACTGAAGCTGCGCTCAGGTGCTGGATGCTGGGGAACTTCTGAAGCAGTAACGTGGCCTTCATCTTTCCAACCCCTGGGATCTGCTGGACTAGACTCAGCACCACCGGCTCCAGCAGTCTGGACACGCTTTTCCTGCGAAATGGGTTCTCCTTGTTCTCCCCAAGAACCTGCAGGGCCAAATGTGTTACAAGTCTCGTCGCCGTGTGGAACCAACGTCTAGATGGCGAAACGACGTCCACTCACCAGCTGTGCAATAAGCTGGGCCGCTTCAGTGCTGTTGGACACAGGCAGCAGAACCAGACCCAACTCCAGAACCACAAACTTCTGCAGCCCGCTGAAGTACTGCTCACTCAGATGGGTTCTCTCCACAACCACAATGCCCTGCAGGCCGCTGTTTGCCTACAATAACACCACAAATGCACCCAAGTCCTGAATCCATACGTGATAAGTAACAATTAAACCCAAAATAACTTACGTTTCTAAACTGGGCAACTTTCCTCCTGTAGTTACTTCCAGCAACCAGGTCACCCTCCGTAACATACAGGACGCAGGTCTTGCCACCGAGACAAAAGTCCACAACTCCAAGTTCCTCTTCAAAGATCGTCTTCACACTCCCTTGCAAAGCAAATCAACACGTCAAAACTGCAGCAGCATTAAACCAATAGGGCATCAATAGGGTTGTACAGGAATCAACATGCAAACCTGCAACGCATTGCACCAGGTTCGAGTCTCTCCACTTGTCATTGGCGATCATGTGTCCGTACGGAGGCGCGGCGTGGAGAAGTTTTGCGGGAACGTGTTTGGGCTCCATAACAAAAACAAACAATCACTTCCGCATCCTTATACTTTAAATTAAACGCACGCAAAAAGCATCCGGACCGTCTTTCGTTTATCACGCCGTATTTGTTTTCACACGGATTCAAGTCCCGCGTCGCGTTTAAGGAGCAACTCTCGCGAGGTTTGCGTTTCCTGCGCTGATTGGCTGCAGGGAGTCCATTTAAACAGCTGGGTCACCTCCAGAACGGTTGAGTCGCGGTAGTGACGCGCGGCGATTTGTTTTCTGCGCTTTTGTAAGCGGTGGTTTTTGTGGCGCATGTTGAGGTAAGCGCAGGACATGCAGTCTTTTTTAATGCAGTTAATGATGTAGTTGTTAAAGTTGTTTTTCTCGTATCAATTTGTATGTGAGTTTATATAAATTGCACACTTGCAATGTATATAATATCATGCATTTATGTATTGGTATGTGTGTTTATTAAAATAATAAAACAAACTTTTGTTTGTTTAAAAAGGTGCATTCTGTGTATTTGTATTATTTGTGTTTGTCACTTTTTTATGATGGTTCTGTTGGACAGAAACAGTCTGTGTTTCTCCTCTGGTTTCAGGTTTATAACTGATAATGGGTCCCTGGTTGTTGGTTCTGTGGGTGTCCGGTATGCAGTACTGTCAGGTGGATTCGTTCTTTGACTGGCTGAAGAAACCAGCGCCGGCTCCTGCCCCTCCACCAGAACCTGTTGCCCCGGTTCTGCCACAGGATGATGCTCCAGCCTTCGAAATGAACGTTGCTGATGAAAAGTTTCTGGCTGAGGCGAAACAGATGGAGCTCAGTCCTTTGGACAGCTGCCATTTCCGTGTAAGGAAAACTACCGAGTCCGTGTTCTGGTTCAGACATTTGGGATTCACTGTGACCCTGTTTTTTGCAGTTTGTGGTGTAGAACGGATGCCAAAATACTGCAATAGGGTTTAAAAGGCAAAAGCATTTCCTGTTTCCAGCTTGCAAACTCTGACTCTAACATTAGTCTTGTTTTCTGTGTGTTTGTTTTTATGAACAGGTTGTTGCTCAGCTCAAAGCTACCTGCAGTGGTCTGTCAGAGGAGCAACTGGCCAAACTGGGAGTTGCTCTGTTTAACTGCCAGTCAGAGGTCGAGGGTCGCAGGACTTTCCCTTGCACTGAAGAAATGGTGCGTTCTGTGATCTAGAACCTGGACCTGATAGATCCTGGATCTTCTGAACTATTGATGCATTTGGTTCATGCGTTTTGTTTTTACAGAAGCCAAAATGAAAAGTTACCATTATTAACACATTGTCCCTCCCCTCAGAGTATTAAGGAGTGCACAGCAGACATGGACTCGGACACGTGGAACGCGTATCACATCGTCAGCAACAGAGCGCGCTCGGTGTGTTACGCCACACGGCAGCAGCATTTCCGTCGGCGCGCTGAGCTAACGGTGAATGCTCTGATCTCCACTGCAACCAGTCAGCTGGACGCCATGAAAGACCTGAAGGTGAGTTTTAAAACCAAAACAAACTCACCCATGTTTGTTTGTCGACGTGCTAATCTGATGCATTTATTGCTTGTGTTGCATGTGAAGGAGGGACAGAAGGAGTTGCGGGAGATGACCGCCGCCTCGCTGGACAAGCTGCTGGAGGGACACAGCAGTCTGCAGCTCCAGCAGGACTCGCTGAAGGAGGGACAACACCAGCTGGACGCCTCCATCGGGGAAAATCTGCAGCGACTGGCGCAGGAAAAAGCTCTTATTAACACCGGACAGCAGCTGGTGGCTCAACTGATTCAGGGCATCGCACAGAGAATGGGTCTGTTTGCATTTGTAGCCACGCTTATAAAAATCTACTATGGTGACGTAAAGCCATGGTGCTTGTATGACGTACTATTACAACATCTGCTTATTAAATTACGTATTGCAGCTGGATCTGACCATCTACTGCATGAAACGTTTTTGTTTCATTGATTCAATGTTTACAGAGAACGTTAGCAGCCAGTTGAGGAACCAGGCCTCTGATGTGGAGGAGGGACATCAGACCATCCTCAGTGACCTGGCTGTGGTACGAGAAAGTGCTCAAGATATCTACCAAAAAATGGGTGAGTTCTCCTCAAATACCTTCTGAATGTTCTGAATGTCTCCACTCGCAATGAAAACAACTTAAGATCTCTGAAAGACCATATAAAAGTCTAGTTACTTGTTTGTTGTGTTTCAGAACTCAATCTGAACGGCCTGTTGCAGCATCAGAACAGCACATCTCGGTTCTACATGGAACTCGTGGCTAAACTGGAGCGCATGAACGGAACTCTGGGATACATGCTGCTGTATCTGGACAACATGCAGAACCGCCTGGAGGACAGACTTCACATCATTCAGGGATATCTCGGATGGGCAGGTGCTCGTATACAGCTGTTGTTTTAAATGGGTTCCTCATAAATGGCGTCTGATCACACGTGACAATTCTCTCATCCCAGGTTTGAGTCTGCGAGCTCTGTGGACGTGCGTGATGCATGCCGGCTACTTCCTGTTGTCTGCGGTTCTGCTGTCGTTCCTGCAGTGTGCCACGTTTTCCCGCGTCGCTCTGCTCTTCACGGTGCCGATCAACGCGATCGCTGAGATCAACCAGCAGTCGTCTCTGGACCTGCCGTCTCTCACTCTTCTGCTGTTTACCCTCTCGCTCGGTAAATGTGTCCCTATCTTCACGTTATGATGTCATTTACGTGCATATAAATATGACATTGTGTCTTCCAGGCCGTTGGGTTTTGTTGCAGGTGCTGTGGTCTTTGTCTCAAATAAAGGGCCAGACCTGCAGTTCCTCGCTTGTTCCTATTGAGGGTCCTAAGGAGAAGACCCCTGACAGAGGGGGCCAATCAGACAAGTTCCCAGCTTCATCTTCAACACCCCTGCAGTAAGTCTGTGATCATGAGAGGAGGCCTCAGTCATGATTTTGTGGGATGCTGTTGTTTGTAAAACCTCTTGCCTTTTAGAAACTTTTAACTGTTCAGTTCAAACTTGATGTAGGACAGCATTTGTTGTCACTTGTGCATGACTGCTCTCTTCCATCTTGTTGTAGAAATGACCTGGACTGTGATCTGGAGGTGGAAAGTTTCATGATGGGTAAGTCTTCCTCCTTTTTGCTGTAGTTTGACTCAATTGAACTTTACAAAAAAAGTTGTTAAAAGTTTTGGTGTTTGGTTTAATAAACGTTCCTGTGCAGGTGACCCGGGAGTTCTGGCTCCATCCCAGACCTGCGGCCCACCAAACTTCAGTCATCACCTCCATCGCACACCAAACCATTCAACCCCCCAGCTGAAACACCGCCACAGCCTTGGAGCAGTAAGTACACAAACAAATTTAAAAAAGTAATTCTAGAGTTTTACAGTTTCAGACTTTAATATCCTAGCAGTTACTAGCGGCTAGCAGTAACTTACCTTCTTGTATGGTTGACAGGCAGTGTTTGAGAACGTTCCTCAGAGGAACCTGGCAGGCGTGTTGGAAATGAACCAATCACTCCGCTCCAGCCCCAACTCTTCGTTTGCAAGCAACGGGTACATACTTCAAAATCTCTTTTCTTGTTAGCATCACATTCTTGCTGTTCTAAATGGTTTCTGCTCTTTTCAGGTCATTCTCAGGCCGTCCTCTGTGCAGTGGCACCACCCGGCTGGGTCAGCCATGTAAGAAGAGGGCTCTGATTGGTCAGGACTTCTGTAGGATACATGAAGGTGGCCACGCCTCTTACAGCCGACTCTGAATCGTTTGTCTTTTCCTGGTAAAGAAGCGTCTGGAAACATCAACTGTTACAGCTTTTAACTATTTAACGTTGTTTTTATGTTTCGGTTGGAGATTTGTTTCCTCCAGTTGTTTTTATGTGCAACCTGCGTTTTATTTGTAATAAATTATGAAACGAGACTCTTCTCTATACACGTCATTCTCATGATTTTGCACAGTTTAATGCTTTAACCTTCATTGTCATGCACAATACACTTTTTCTTCCTGTGGCTTTAATAAATGTAAGCAGCTCTTGGTAAATAAACGTCTAACAAATGTTACAGGTGATTTAGGAAATGTCTCCAATTATAACTTTTTTTTTAAAGTTGTGTTTTCTTGTGTGGTAACTTGTATTAATGTGTATTTGGTCTTTTCACTGGCAATAAAATAAAGTGTTTGGGTTTACTTGGCATTCAAATACTTGCAGTTGTTTGTGTAACTTATTCAGCACTTATGAGAGCAGAACTATGGATAAAATGTCATTTTTTACAAGAGTTAAGATTCAAAGAACTTTATTGATCCCAGGAAGAAATTGCTTCAGTTAACATGCATTGCATCTGCATAATGCATTTTATAAGCTTGTATCATTATTCTGCATCATAGCATTTGTAAGATTTAGTTGAAGGCATCCTGAATTCAAAGTAAATTTGGCTGGTGCTGTGCATGAGTGATTTAAGAGACTTATCAAAACTCTGAATGTACAAACAGTCCTGGAACAATATTCAGATGTCAAAGCAAATCACACCAAGTACAATGTTGAAAAATCCCAGAAAATTGACAATTGTTTATAAAGTAAATGTTAAAGGAACCATCAGGGTTTGCCAGCAAAAGTCTTTTGTGTGTTTTATTAGCTTCCAATCCATGCAACACATTTCACAGTCATTTCCAACAAAATCAACATCAAGACACGTTGACATTTACTGCCCATCCGCTTTAATAAACATTTTATACAAAAATAATTACAAGTGAATCGTCAACAGCTACCATTCAAACAAACAGATCACACACAATTAAAAACACTGACAGATAAACAGAAGGGGTGAGACAAAAACAGACAGATACGTCTAAAAACCTCAGTATGAGCTTTAAAAGTTTTTTAAAAGTTGTTTTTAGGTTAAAGATGCTACAAGCTGGAGGCGGGACTCTCTTCCATGTGAAGACACTGTCTGAGTTTGCTGTTCTCCTGAAACAGAGACAGATTTAGTGACAACATCTTAAGAATGATGTTTACAGTCCTGACCATTATGTTCTTTAATCTTCACAAAGTTGTTTTTGATGCACTTTTATAAACAGGAAGCGTTTGTGTCAGACCTCCTGAAGTTTGGTGATCTCCTTCTTCAGTTTCACCATGTACTCGATTTTCTGCTTGTGGTTCTGATGACCCAACAGTTTCCCGTTCTCTTCGGTCAGATGGTCCACCTGCTTCCTCAGAACCTCAACGTCCTGCAGAACATCATCATAAATTGAGCAGCTGAAGATACGGACTCAAAAATGTCTTTTTAAAATATGGTGTGATGGAGCAGAACTTCCTGCCTCACCTGCTGCAGTTTGTCCTGCTGTTGCTCCTTGTGTCGCAGGTCTCTGAGCTCCAAACACCGATTCCTGAGTTCTGTGGTCAGTTCCGCAACACAAGTCTGAGACTGGGTCAGAGTCATCTTATTACGCTCAAGCCTGAAACACACACAGAAACACACAGACACATTATACTTGTGATTTGTCTCAGTTTTTATTCAGTGATGCCAGAGGCACAAAATAAGAACTTACTCTGTCTGAAAGTTTGTTAACTGAGACATCAGGGAGCTCTGAGAACAAAACAGATTCAACAACTTAAACAGGGAAATTAAATCTGGACACTTATTGAACACGACAGGTTTTACTGCAGAAACGTGCTATCCTGTAAACACAACCTGGACTCGTATCCAGGTCTTTAAATTCTTAAAAGCAGATTAAAACCAAGTTTCTTTGATTGACATACTTTGATTTTTCGCTCTTCCTGTAGTTCTCTCAGCACAGAGTGATGTATGGCCTCTCGCAGGTCTCTGTAAAAACAGATCACAGTGTGAGCAGGTGTGAATGGATGAATACATGCATGAATTAGTGAATGAATGAATGCTCTCACTCGTTTGATTGGCCGTTCTGCTGAATCTGGACACTGTAAAATTTGTCCAACAGTGTTTGTATCTCCATCCGCATAATCTCCTTTTCATTCAGCTGGGCCTGTACAGACACACAGGCAGACAGAAATATTTCTCAATTATATTCAACAATCTTTCAGTTAGGAGCTGGGAATGTTATATTTTATATTATAATGTTATATTATAGCATATTATATGGGATCTGCTGTACAGAACGTGGAAACAACGTGCTGACCTTCAGTCTGTCGATCTCTTGGTTCTTGGCTGTGCGTTCAGCATTGAGTTCCTCCAGAAGAACTTCCATGGTGATCATGGAGGAACGCCGGCTCTCCAGCTCTCGCTCCTGAGACTCCAGAACCTGGGACAGACTGGAGCCGAAGCCACAGGGAGTTTGCGGCGTCTGAAACGCACACGCAGATCAAACATGAACACACACGTCTCTGCTGTAACCGTGGAAGGCTTGTGAACACACACCTGGAACTTTGGTTTGGGCGTGGAGACCTGGCTGAAGGATTCTCTCACTTTCATTAGGTTTATCTGTTCATTCAGATGTTTGACCTGTGAAGACACAAACCTCTGAGAATAATCCCTTCATACCCATCAGGACAGAACGGGGACTTAAAACCAGAGACGCTAAGTGAGACAAATAAGCTGCTGTTACAGCATTTGTGATCAACATTTATGATTATCCGGTTTAGTGCAGCCGTAACAATATGAACCTTATTAATATTTTATATTAAAACAAACAAAGTAACACTTTTACTGTAAAATATGCTTGTGAAAATTTCAGGATTGGAATTTCTTTTCAGAAAAACTTCTCAGAGCTACAAACAACCTTCTATTATTGTGTCGTCTGACCGTGTCGGTATTAGTTATCTGGTGATGACTTGGTTTAGACCTGTTTTTTTTATCTGGTCATTAGCGCTTTATGTTAGCAAAGAAACGTCATAAATGGTCAGGAATGGAGGGGAACCGCACCTGATCTTTCAGGGCGATGACCTCATTCTCCTTCTCTGTGATGAGGGTCTTGGAGTTCTCCATGAACGTGGTCTGCTCCTGGACCACCTTACCGAGTCTCTCCATCTCGTCCGTCGCGTAAGCTAGATCTTCCTGAATCAGCTCCAGCTGTGACACACACACACACACACACACTCTCTGAGCTCTTGAAAGAAACCCAAGGACAACAGTCACAGAAACACACACCTCCACGCGGTCGGAGGCGAGTCGTCTGTCCGAAGCTTCACGCAGCTCCTGCAGCTCGTTCTGCATATGCGAGATCTTCTCCTTCATCCGATCTTTCTCCGCACACACCGCGCTGTACTTCTCCTGCAGGTACGACACTCGCAACATCAACAGCAGCTCCACAAAACTTCACGAGTGTGTTTGTGTGCGACAACAGAAACTCACGCTGATGTCGGTGATCTCGCCTCTTAACAAACACACTGTCTGGACTTTCTCAGCAGCCTCGTTCCGAAGATCTCTGGTCTCCTGTATCAGCTCCAGAACCACATCCTACACACACACACCCCTTTTATAAACTACTTATGTTACCGCTACGTTTTTTAAACTATTTCTAAGAGCAAGATCACAGTATTATTTCTCTAATCTTACTTTGTCCTGGTCAATCTTCTGCTTGAGGCTGTTGACCGTCACGTTGGCTGAACACACACTCTGCTGCAGAGCACTGATCTCCTCACACTGCACAGAAGAGTCATTCAACACAACAACAACATTTACATAGACCACACACACAACACTCATCAAACGATAACTGGACACACACACACACACACCTGTTGTTGGGTTTTGTTTGTTAGGTCAGCAATTTGTTTCTTCAGCGAGTCGTTCTCTTCCACAGACTGCACAAGCTCTCTGAAACAAACAAACATACACACACACACTTAGACTTTTTTTGACACCTCAAGCTTTTATATTTTTCTTGCAGAGAATGCAAACATGTAATAGATTATTTATTCTACTAATGTGGTGCACAAAGTCAGACATCCTACACTTATTGAAAGTGTTTTAAAGAGAATGTGTGTGTGTGTCTTACTTGGAGACGCTCTCCTGATGCGCTGTCAGCTGCGATCTCACGCTGCTGTTTTGCTCTTTCTCCGCCTTCAGAGTTTGCTGCAACTCCTGCAAACAACCAAACCTCCAATCAAAACATAAAACATCTCATCCAGGATATTTTAAACCAAGAGTTAACTTAAACCCGAACCAGCTGAACGACAAGAAGCAAAAGCGAGCGACTGACATGAATCTGCATCTGTTGTTTTGAACACTCTTGGATTTTGAGCTCCATCTGCTGTTTGTGCTGGTCCAGTTCGAACTGAAACTCAGCCTGCAGCGTGTCGAACGCATCCTGCAGAACCCGCTGCTTCTCCAGCACCTGCTCCCACTCCAGCCTAGAGACAGACAGATGACATCATCACGACTCGAGACAGACAGATGACATCATCACGACCCGACACAGACAGATGACATTTTAGTGACATCACAACTGTTGTAAGACGACAACAAGCGAGAGTTTGTACTTGACATTATCCAGCTGCAGCTGTGTGCTGATCAGGCTGTTTGACAGATGCTTGTTCTCACTCTCGTGTTCCTCTTTCCACTTGCGCAGTTCCGTCTGCGCAGCCAGCAGCTCTTTATCGGAGGACTGCAGGACCACGCGCAGGTCTCGCACCTCCACCCGCACCACTGCAATCACAGAAGTCTCATGTTATGAGCTTCCCACACCGGTTACGAGGAACTGAGAACTTGACTGACCATCCATGTCTTTCTTCTGGTCCTCCAGCTGTTGCTCCAGCGTCCTGATTCGCTCCTGTAGCAGTTGCTGCTCCTCCAGGAGAGCCCGTCGCTCTGCGCTGAACATCTGTGGAGGAGGCGCATCGTCAAAACACTACATGCAAGATGACGGCAAGCAAACCCAGTCTAGCGAACACATACCTCCTCGGTGCGACAGGACTTCTCCGTTGCTATGGTGACCTGTTCCTCCAGCTTGCTGATTTGCTGATGGAGTTTTCTGTTCTTGGCTTCCTCATCATCCAACTGGCCCTGAACGCGAAGAGCCTGTTCCTAAACCAACCAAAAACATACCGAAATATTAAAATCAATTTGTGACGTGAAACAACATTTACAAAGCATGCAACTGTGTTTTTAATACTTGAAGTGTATTGTGAAAAGGGCCACAGAAACAAATTTGAATTACGTCCCAACCAGACATAACATGACGAGATACCAGGAAGTGTGTTGACCAGTCCACACTGAAAATTAAACACCATTGGGTCAGAGTCTAACTGAACTCTGTGTTCGGACACTTTCTTACACTCACTTTAGACTGCGAATGGCCCAACTTTGAACTAAATACCTGCATCTGCTTGAGTTCTTCAGTGAGGGCTTCACACGCCAGCTCATTCATCTCAGGAGGCGGCTGTTCGTTCTGGATGTCATCAACGTCGCTCTCGCCCATCACTCCGTTCAGATGGTCCGGGCTCGAGAGAGGCACCACCCGGTTCCTCAGGTTATAGCCTTTGGTGGGCGTGGTTAAGATCTGAGGAGCAGCAAGAGTCATTAACATTCAAACAGGAGAAAGTTCAACCAAAAATACGAAACATTTTCTTACCTTGATGGTCTCGGCATGAATCTTGTTGAGTTGAGACACTTCCTGTTTGCTGTGGGCTTTGGTGGCCTCCAGGATCTTCTCCAGATGTTCGTTGGATTTCTCAAGATACCGTTTCTCAGATTCCAACTCGGCCAGCTGCTTTCTGAAGACAACACACACACTCAAAACTTACTGAAGACTTTCATTCTTGCAGATTGGTGAGGAGTCACAAATTGACATACTTGTTGACTTCCTTAAACTCCTCGAAGGCCTGAACGGTGGCAGTGAGTTCTGACTGTTTCTGCAGAAGCTGAACCTTCATCCTCTCCACAGAAATGGAGGACAACGTCTCCATGGTGACAGGTGTGGAGTACGTGGGTGGAGCTAAACGGATAAACGATGGAACCTGAGATCGATCTTCAACAGGTATAGACCAAGATCTGATCACTAGACCAACAATTAAACAAAACAAAAGCTGAAGAGTTCCTCACCTTCCACGTTCTCCTCTGTGCTCTGAGCTTCCAGCAGCTGCAGGAAGGTTTTCTCCAGAGCAGTTAAGGACTGAACCTCAGCCTCAGCGGCCGATCGGACTGAATCCAGAGAACGCAGAGCTCTGATCTCCTCTCGCAGGCCGCAGTTCTCCGCCGCGTAGCGCATAATCCGCGGGTGATGTTCCACCTAACAAACAAAAACAACCTAGTTTTTTGAACATTTGATCCTCAATAGGGAACGAGGTGAAGACTTAAGCTTTGCATTCATTCACCTGGTCTCGCAGCAGACGGATCTCATCCTGCAGGTGATGCATCTGCTCCTCAGGTTCTGCACTCCGGCCCGCCTGCAGCTCCTTCTTGAGCTGAGCGATGTGATCGTCTCTGAACTTCAGAATCATCCGGTTGGACTGGATGAATTTCTCCTTCTGAGCCCATGCAGCTTCCAGCTGAGAAACTTTCTCCTTCAGAGCCTGAACACAAGACAGAAGCTCTTAAGTCCTAAGGTAACTTCAACACTCAACTTCAAAAATCTCCGAAAAGGACACACCTTCTTCTCCTCCTGTCCATTCTTCCAGAAGCGCATGGCCTGAATAAACTGCGTCTTATAGGAAACCTCATGGTCGTTCTGTGTACCTGCGTGCTGATTGGCTGCCTGGAACTCTGTGATGTGTCCCTGCGATAGAGCGTTCGCTAGCTGCTCCTTTAGCTTCCGCACTTCAGCCTGCAGCTGTTTGACGTTCCCTTGAGTGTCTTCATTAACCATCGCCTGCAGAAACACCCAAGATCAAACACACTGTCCTGAGCCTTAAAGTGACTTGTGAAAGTGACTTGACTTGAGACTTGTTAGCGTGTGACTTCAGATAATAAAAACAACAACAATATAAAGCTCCAAAAAAATGACGTGTAACCAATTCAAGTTCAAATAACATCTGTTATTCCTAGTGCTTTTGTTTCTTAAGAAGCTTTTCCCATTTCTTAAGACAGCTAGACCTTTGAGATGAAAAGACAGCTTTAGGATAATCGATCAGTTACTGGACCTTGTTTTTGATGAGTTTGGCTCTCTGAGCAAACTGTAGTGTGGACAGGGTCTCTCCAAAGCACTTGGAACCGGGATGAACGTTAGCGATGATGTACGTCTTAGCATTTCCACCCAGAGAGTCCTGATCACAGAAACATCACAGATCATTCAAACACGATTCGTTTCGGTCAGACCCTCATACAGTCATACAGCCTCACCCTCAGCAGAAACGTCAGTTTGGAGTCTCTGTAGCAAATGTGGCGGGTCTTTCCATTGGATACGTCCATCAGGGCCATGATGACCTGGCCAAGACACATCAGCGATCGGTTTATACTGCTCGCCTCCTACAAAAAAATGGAAGTCACAAGAGTTAAGGACACAAGACGTTGGGTGTAAGTTCATGTGCCTGCAAAGAGAACTTTTGAGAGGTTTTTGACCTTAAGCCGGGAACCCTCGGCATGCGTGTCCCTCTGTCTCTCTGATCCTGCCAGATCCACAAGGTTGAGCTGAGAGGTCCTGATGTTCACCACTTCCTGTCCTGTTTCCTTCGATTCCAGTGTCATGGTGAAGACGGCATGTGAGCGAGAAGATTCGCGGTTCATTGAGGTGGACGCCACCCGCCGGTTCCTCCAGCCCATGGACAACACCTACAAAACGAGACAAGACGACTGCGGTTAGTTATGATTTGTTGATTTTTTTTGTTGGTAGTTTTTTGTCAATTTAACTGACCTGATAGGCCTCGGCGGCAGACGCCGCGTGTTTCTCCACGACCCCCTCAACAAAAACCCCCCGTTTGATGTCTTCTCTCAGAAAAAGGCTGGTGGACACGCTGTCCAGCAGATCATAAATCTGCTCATTATAAATCTCTATAAACGAACACTTGCACAGGAAACTCTTCATCCCACCAGACTGCAAAACAAACAGAAAACAGCTGCAGTTATCTGAACAAACCACCTCATTTTACAGCAAACGTAATTATTAAAATCTATCATTTTAAGAAGGAAACATTGAACAGATAACATTCATAAAAAGTATTAAAAATTATCAGCTGTCGGTCTTATAAAAAGAACAAATGAGACTTGAATTGAACGCTAACAAAGTTTAAGACGCTTTACATTTAATCATTAATTAAATGTAAAGCGGACGTTTTTATCCAAAGTGAATTACATTGAATTAAAAGTATACATTTTTCTAATATTAGAACTTGTGTTTCTGGGATCGAACCCATAACCTTTGCACTGCTAACACAACGCTCTACCAGTTGAGCTACACAGGAACACATTTTTTTATGTTGCTTTACATTGTTTTTTTTGTTAAGGACTGACTCTGGATTCCAAACCACATGTCCACTCACACATAATAAAATTTACAGCCATATTAAATGCATTTGATGGGACTCTTACCCTCTCCACCTCTCTGTTGATGAGGAAGAAAAGATATTCAAAACTACGAGGAATCACCCCTCGCAGCTCATCAGAGAAATTATCCAACTCTGAGGGTCCTGCAAACACATTTATCAGTTATTATTGTTACATACAATATTTGTTACATACAAGTCACGCAGTCATTCGTCCCACCATATATTCACAACAGCACGTATAACCATTAATGAAATTAAATAATATAATTATTTAATAAATAAGCTAGTTAACCTTATTGGGGTTGCCTGTTAAACAGGCATTGCAGGTTTGTGCAAAGCTAACTGGGTAACAGTTTGCATAAAATATTAGGTTTAGCCGTAAGGTAACATCTTATCCTATTTTACCTGTTACCGTTCATTCAACAGAATAATTTCTGAAAAAACAGACTAGCTGACAAGTTTAATAACAGAGGCTTTCAAAAACCAATACCTTAAAATTCAAGATCTCAACACTTACCCAACATGGTGAAGGTCTTTCCTGAGCCTGTTTGTCCACTGAAACAAAACAAAACACATTATGTGACTGTGGTAAAGATTTAAAGACTCAAAAATAAGATTTAGAAACTCACTATGCAAAAATGGTGCCGTTGTATCCGTTCATGCATGACTCCACGATGTTTTTAGCCACGTTGGAAAAAACCTCCTCCTGATTTTAACAGAAAACAGCCATAAGAGCCAAAAATAAGAGCCAAAACGACAAATAAACAACAGGAGCGTCGTGTTGCACCTGACTGGTGTTCATATCAGCAACATGGTCGTAGGTGAAGTTTCGTGGCTCAGGTTTGCAGTGGAGTCTGATGGTGTGAGGAGACGTCACAGTCAGACACAAACTGTGATCCCCGTCCGTCGTCAACCCGGTGCCCTGAGTCAGCGGTCGAACCCGAACAAACACCTTGATGGCGTCTCCATCACTACCCAACACAGATGGAGAACGTTAAGGAGGTCACGTCTCAAATCTAAATGTGTCATTTATAAATGCAGAGCACTGATGCAAAATTGTGATTACTTTGCAAATCATTTTGAATGATTTTGCAATGAATGAAATAATAAACAGCACTGTCTATAAATCTATTTACAAACAACCTCTGAAACAACAGCAGAAAACATTTTTACACAGTACACAAAGTTTTTTTTAGTACAAAACTAGTGCAGCATATATTTGTATGTGTAAACCATATTTACACATACAATGGCCCCTATAATGTTCACACCATTGTCAATGCAAAGCGAATTCAATGAGACACATGCACACTGGTTATAACACAAACCAGAGTCACTCCAGATTTCACTTCAGGAAGTTGCATGATTGCAAATATAATGCAACACATTTTATTACAAATGACCAGCTAGAATAAGTTTCAAGACACGGTTATATTATTAAACTGCTAGTAAATGCTAAAGGTTTGAGACGCAGGTTGGTTTAAAGGTTACAGGAGCTGGTGTGTCTCATACCTGCTGGTATTTGACTCCCCGATCGCTACACAAGAGAAACAAAAGATAAAAATACACATTAAACATGAAACATGAGGTAAACGAGAAGCTAAGCTCATGCATGCTAACAAAACAACAACATAAAAGTTAACTGCGACTGTTACGCGTAAAATATAAACACAAACATCGTACATATAAGCTTAACATCTACATCAATAAAATAATGATAATAGTTTAATTTAATTTCACCTTTTCCTTTAAGATTCATGATTCATGTCTTTACGTTCATGAAGGATGGATGCAAATTTTGGCGCCTTTTTCTTTTTCCGGCCTCTGCGGTGACGTCACGACGCACGGCAGCGTCATGGATGTCGTCACGAGGTGGCGCTGTGTCGGGACTCTTTGCGCAATGATTTACGTAATCATTTTGTACTAATGTAAACTATCTAACTTAAA
>JBAJNP010006878.1:11886-24213 GCA_036877545.1 Yasuhikotakia modesta | reverse complement strand
TATATATATATATATATCTGTCTCTGTTAGAGTGTTAGAGTTGTTGCCAGATATTCAAGAGGATGTGGGTTGGGTGAAGGAGCAAACAGTGAAGATGCTGCAGAGTTTAACGCATGCAGGAAGGAGCATGTCACAGCAGAGGTGTGCAAGGTGAGATAACACACATGCAAGCACACACACACACACACACACACACACACACACACACACACACACACACATGCGTTGACTTCTCACACACTAAACTTTTTCCTACAAAACTATTCATTAGTGGTTTCTATGCAACAATAAAACACACTTTGATAAAACTCAAGTAAATACTTCTATTAAAACACGTTATTCTAATGTTTCTGTTGCACATTTAACAAACAGACCTGAAATTCACTTAAAAACACTTCTGTCTGTTGCAGCTTTCCATATCAAATGAAACATTCCCAATCAATCCCGGCACGCTTCAGTGCAGCATGCCTGCTTCCAAGCTGAGTCTGTGGGGGCAGCTTGACAGTGCTGGATGCCATGCTGCTATTGGACCGGTACCAGCTTCAGTTCCTGCCAGGCTTCTTCTGTGTCAATCTGGACCTCTGAGGGTCTTTCTCCAACTACTCAAAGGCACCAAGACGAGGATGAGGGTCTAACCATGTGTCCACTTGAACCTCTTAACATTAGCTAGCTTCTTTAACAATAGGGATATTGTATCCCACAATGCAACACTTCATGCAGTGACTTCTGATTGTGAGGTCGCAATGATGTCTTGGAAATTCTAACTTTTCAGGGCCTGGTGATCTCATTAAATGCATTGGGATTCTTTAGCTTTGCATTTTGTAGTTTGATTCTATCTCACAGTTATGTCAGAAGGGAAGTTTCTGACTTAAAACAATCATGTGCTCTTTGAGAAATACAAGCTAAAATCTTTATTTATATGTTTCTGTTTTAGTACAAGTTGACCTATCAACACATTAACATGTATGATTTTAAACCCTCTAGGTCACTGGACCCATTTTCTTCCTTACTGTAACCAAGACAAAAACAAAAACTATAAAGAATATGTTGAAATTGTGTTTTTTGGTGACTGACCTTTTGTTACAGAGAAACTTGAATTGAACACAGAACTTTTCATTATAACTATCAGAAGGAAATGTAATTTATTTGAGAATGCTACTGGATGTGTCTCATGTGACCTGGTTAACAGTATTAGTGTTTTGAAGGATATGATGAAGTATGTGGACCACTGGACTGAAGAAGTAACAAACGGACTTAAGCAAACCTTATGACAAGATAGCATAAAATGCAACCATCAATGCTGCTAAAACACTGTACAGTGAAAAGGCTTGTCTTTATGTGTAACACATTTTTCACTGTTTCTGTACAGTTGTTTTATCTGACTTTTTGTTACATGCAGCTTGTTTTTAATGGGGTTTTTTTTGGAATATTGCCAGTCACAGGTTAATGACTGACCTAATTTGTTAATCCATGTAAATACTTCATAATCTGGGACCAGGTTTCTGGTGCAAGACAAGCAACAAATCTGCCTTATATGCAAATGTAAAACTGCAACCTTTTCTGCTCAGGTTTAAGGCACTCAGCTGTAATTTATTTAATTTAAATAATAAAGTTTTTGGAAGAGAATTCAGCTATATTACTGCATTGTTTCAGCAAAGAACCCACTTATTTTTATTATTAATATTATTATTAAGTACTTGCATATGCTGCACAGGGTTCTTGAAATTTAAAATAATCTTTGTTAGATTATAGGATAAGATATTAAGATATTACCCATTAAAAAATCCCCCCAAAAAGATTTTACCTGTGTTTTTTGAACCGAAAATTGGATTCTGACACATTCATGCACAATAAGAACTTTGAAAAGGTTTTCCTCTACAAAAAACATTTTTAATCCACTACTTTTAACATTGTATTAAAACAGCCTATGCATACAATTTACCACTCTTGTGATTTGTATAATATAATTTATGGACGGGCAGGATGTGTCGCACGCGTACTACTGCCGCGCCACAGCTCAAAGTACAAGCCAAGTTCAAGTGCGTGGGCGTTTAGTGCGTCACACTGACCCTGGGCTTCTATTGGCTGATGAAGTTGCGTTTGGCTCCACTGTATATCTAAAAGCGTCCGGCAGAGGGCGCGTTGTGCTCCGCCTGTTGCGTCTATCCGCACCCCTCTCGTCTCCTCTTCGGGAGATACGATTCATATAATCGCTTTATTCGGATAGTTCGGCTCAGTAAACCTGATTCAGCGATTCATCGCTCATACTCTTACTTGCTGTCAAATGATTCAAAACGCTCTGTAAATCGGTTGGTTGAATCTTTAATTGGGAATCAGTTTCAATAGCAATTCGTTCGCGAATCGGACAACACTTGTCTGATGAGCTGAAACTCCCCGGGTGAGACCAAGGGAGGAAGATGGCGGCCACTGACCGTTCCCGGTCCGAAGCTGCGAAGCAGCGGCGCCAGGATCAGCTCCAACGGTGGCAGGGCTCGGAGACGGACCGGACCGGGGCGGAGGCGAGGAGCCAGTCCTCCGCTCCCGGAAACCGACGAGGCAGGGTGCGCTTCGCCCAGGGCGCCGTGTTCATGGCCGCCTGTTCCGCTGGGGACCAGGAGGAGGTGGCGGAGCTTCTGCGACAGGGAGCAGATATCAACCACGCCAATGTAGACGGACTGACGGCGCTGCATCAGGTATCCCAAGCGTTTAAAATGTGTTTACACTGAAGTTTGATCTGATTTAGAAACTGTTGCGAAAGTTTACAACTTTTCTTTGCGCCTTCCTGAACTTCAGCGTAGCGTTTCAAACGCGCCAGAAATAATCTGTTGAATTGTTCTACTGTAACAAAAACAAATGGGGTTCCAATCTGCAGTGATTTAAAATTTGACAAATTTAACAAATTGTTTATATGCCTTAGCCGTCTCTAGTTTAGATTACCCGTTATTTAAAGTTGGGTCGTCTGGACTGCATGTTTAACATTTTTAAATGTTTTGTTAATGCATTACAAAAACATTATAAAATTATGTTTCTGTCACGGTTTATTATTTAAAAGTGTCATTAAAACAACTTTGACGACTTGAACCAAGACCATTTCTTGGGTTGCCTTGCTGTCAAAAGTTCTGAGTACTGACCAGAATAATTTTACTTATCTAGGACAGAAAAATATCCTACCTTGATCTGGACTTTATGTTGTGTTTGCATTTTCTTACTTTCGTTATTTGTTTAATATTGTTTGCACAAGGTTGTTTCAAAGTTGTCTTGGCAGATGTCTTGTGTGTTTTTTAAAAATAAAGTTTAGGGAGTGTCTTTTAGGCCTGTTCTGAAGTTGTCATGTTTCATGTAGCTACTGCCCACTTCTGATTTTAACTTAGCCAGCATCCAGGTCAAACTGGCACAGCAAGACTTTCTTCATATCTTTGAGCTATTTTAAAGAATTGTTGGAATTCATATTGTTCCTCTTGATATAGTGTTTGCTTAGTTTTTTTTCTAACTCTTGAATGTTTGTTTTAATTGTATTGTTAAGAGGGGTTATTTTCTGCCTTTATTTTCAGATGCAAGTTTTAGTTTTAGAAGTAAAGTTTTACACCTGGAAACCATCTAATCCTGGTACAGATTTTCCAGTTGAAAAATATTGGTATGTTTGAGAAAACTGTTTATGTGCAGCTCTGTCGAGCATAGTGGCGTATTTATTTTAGGATATTGCATGGCTCTGTTGAAGCCAGCCAATCATAAAAAGAATTCAATTGTTTTCAGACAGCTCATCATGTGTGGTTGACAAGCAAGCACAGCTATTGGCTGAGCACACTGCTGATGTTACAGTGTCACAGTCATTGTGATGTCACCGCTGTACAGGTATGCAAAGGAGCAGCAGCTCTGAGCCTTATGTTGTTTTTTTAGTAAATATAGCACATGCTTGTTTTAATGTACAATCTACAATGACATTTCTGATTGTTGTGGTTTTAAAATGCAGCCTCAAATTTATGTTTATGTTTGTCACAGCTTTGCACTGACTTGTTTGAGATGAGGGAGAACTGGGTTTGTCACTGAATGTTTTGCTTAGATTTGTGAGGCTCAACTATTTACCAGTTACGTGGCGAGTGTCTTTCTCGGGTGGAGCTGCACATTTATACTGTGTTTTGCTGTGACATAAGCAGAATTTTATGAGAGGATAAAGCCCAAATTAAATGATTTTGATGAATACTAACTGTTACTCAGAATCACGTTGCCCTGGGAACACACAGGCCTCTGTTGTGCGTGTTCAGCTCTGGACACAATCAGTGTCACTTCCTGTTAAAGACACTGTTTTTGACTCTCTGCCACACACACACACAGACACACACAGTCCCCCCAGTCACAGATAGAGTTACAAAGAAGGTTTACCTTCTAATCATTCTAAAGTAAACACACATTCCGTACACAGATGGACAGGACTGTGACCAGATCTCTCTTGTTTTTAAGGGGTCTTCAGACACAAAATTCAAACAGTGTAAAAAAAAAAGGTTTGAGGTTTCACACCAACTTCTGAAAGAACAACACCAAGCGTTTATGTTTAAAGCTTGTAATTGTTTGTTAAAAGTGTAATATTGTTCTTTAAATAGTGGTAAATTTTTTAGGTCGTATATTTTATTTATTAAAACATCCCATACGGTTCACTAGAACAATTTTGGGTGTCCGTAAATATCACATGTTGCCCTGGCCTGTGTTTGTATTAATATTTAGCAAATAGATCCTGGAAGCTGATTGGTCAATAGCGTTTTAGCGTTTTAGCGACTGAACAAAACTGATTTTTACTGTTGTTGCATGGCATGTCAGAAACTGTACACTTTGTTGTCTGTCTTTGTTGAATGTTGTTATAAAACTGGAAACAAATTTTTATGTATCAATTTTAAAAAAGTAACAAGGCACTTAGTTTTAAAGCTTTATTGGGAATATTGTCCCTTAAAACGCCTGTAACCCAGGGCTGGGTAATATTTGTATGTATAGTATTTTGTATACATTTGTGTATAAAAATTGCCCTCACCCCACTGTTGGCTATATTAGGTTTTAATAAATGGTGTGTATGTTTGTCTCATGAGAAAGTTTGTGAGTGTCTGTTTTTGAGTTGTTTATATAGTTGGAGGTGTGTGTGTGTGTGTGCACATGTACGTGATGCTCTGTTGCTGCTCATCCCGATCTCCGTCCTGTTGTTCTGTTGCTCGGTAACATTGCTTAGTAACGGAATGAATTACAGTCAGTGCTCTTTAAATTTTTCCAACCCTTCTATCCAAAGTCACTCTCATACTACATGGAAAACATTCTTCACGCAGTACAAGCGCCTGTTGTCAGTAGCAAAGGCCAGTCGCACTCTGAGACACACACACACACACAAAGTGACCCAGTCAAGAACTTCACACCTTCTCTAAAAAGAAGGTTTCCATTGTTCTACAGAAACCCACACAAACACACACAATGGCAGAAGTGGTTGTGAATAGAAAGGGCTTACTGTCCACACACAGAGAGAGACAGAAGTGAGTGCAGTGCATGTTTAGATTTCTATAAGCTGCCCGTGTCTTCTGAGAGCTCCTTGATTGGTTAGGAGTCTGCAGGACGTTGGGTCCTGGCCAACTCCATTTTATGTCGTGTAAGTCACTGTTAAGCACGATGGATTATTGTTTTAGTAAAACATTAGCAGAGTGTTACAACCAGTTGGCTAATCAGCCAAAGCTACTTTGAATGACGTGTAGCTACAGTTCCATGTCGGAAAAATTATACAGTCTGCATGCTGACTACAACCAAGGTTAAGAAAATAGTTTGTTACAGTATATCTAGTAAAAACAAGTAGTTAAATAATGTTAAAGGTATTTAAAGGGATAATAGCTTAATTATATGTAATTTATTTTTATAAACTACAGTCTCGTGGAAACAGCTGACCTGATGTCACACTACATTACATGATTGATTCACAAGACTGGTTACATCACTGTACTGTACACATCATGGTATGTGTACAGTAAAATATCCGTCATGTAATCACTTTGTTGACTAATTTCTTATTTTGCCCTGAGCTATTTCTCACTGAAACTTTAAGGACATACAAAAACATGAATTTCCCATGATTCAGTCTGTTACTGTCACCAGTGATGATGTCACCCTAAAAGTCACAGCTGGGTTTGACAGTGTGTTTGATAGATACAGTTTAATACAGAAGAATCGGATTGAATATTCTAACAGCCTACATATTGTTATATGTCTTCTTCTTTCTGTCTTTTTTTATAACAATAAAAGAATAAAAAACCTAAGCCTGTCTCTGTTTCTCCAGGCGTGCATTGATGAGAATGAAGACATGGTTCAGTTCCTTGTGGAGAACGGAAGTGGTGTGAATCAAGGAGACAACGAGGGTTGGACGCCCCTCCATGCCGCTGCATCCTGTGGTTTCATCCAGATCGCAAAGTCAGTAGATCTGTCCTAAAACCTAGTGAGCCATCTACCTAGACATCATTTAAGGTGTCTTATCTACAAGCAGTATTATTATTCCTTTTTAGATGCATGTACCTGAGGTCTTGTACCCTCTGTGAATGAGCTACTCCCACAATTCATTACAACAAATGGAAATAAATTAGTATAACTGAATTCAAGTTAGTGAATAGTGAAGTTGTATTTTAGAATACAGAAATACAACAGATGTAGTTGTTATTTTGTAATTAATAATACAAAGTGTCAATGAAAGAATAAATCAAGTGTTTCACTCAGTATTGTTTGTCATTTATGATGTCTGTGGTGGCAGTAGCCGCTTGAGAAATGACTGTTTAAAGTTTATTGTTGCATCAACATTTAAATGGTTGCGTCTGTGTGTCACAGGTATTTGTTAGAACATGGGGCACATGTGGGGGCGATTAACAGCGAGGGTGAACTTCCTGTGGATGTTGCAACAGAGGATGCCATGGAGAGACTGCTGAAAGCTGAGATTAAAAAACAGGGTGAGAAATAGTTGATATGTTTTAATCGTTAATTACATATTATTAATATGTTTTTTCATGTTTAACTTTAAGAGTCGTATTATCTTCAGAAAACAAATTAGTGTGTCTAATCTACAGTATGCGATTTGGTTAAAACGTTTGTGCATACAGTCTCGCATCGTTTTGAATGTGGTATAAGTGTGTTTATAGAATGTGTTGAGTTTAGCAGTAACAGTACCTGAATTTGCCACATGAAAGAGTTTTTTAAAACAGAGCAGATGCCCGTGGCTTTTATAAACATCCTCTTAGTAGTTGTTAAATGGGTCCGTGGGAACAAGAGTGTGTCTTTTTGCCACAATTAATTTGGTACCAACTTTAAAAGGGAGCTTGTTTGAAAGCCTTTAACGTTTCATTATGGGAACTCAGGGTAAACTTTGTTTTGAGGGCAGAATTTTGTCCACAGTCTCTTCATATCTTGATAGCATTAAAGTAATATAAGTATATTTCTATAAATATGTATCATTTGCAAAATGCGCAGAACCGTGAAATGTGTGTAAAGTCATTGCTTTCGGTATGAATGACAGAATGTTATTCTTGCCGGTCAAAATGTATGTCTGTGTGTTGGAGGAGGCGTGGCTTTAGAGGGGGTTTTATGCTTTCAAAGTGAGATTGCTAATGCTAGCCTTGCTAAAGCTGCACCGAATACTGCCATAACAAACGTTTGACCCTCAGTGTTAAGTCTGGTTCACATTTGCAGTTTGTTCTGGCCAGTAAATGTTGCTTAGACTTGAAGGGCCATCTGACTGACACATAAAGTGACTAACTGCAGTTTATGTGATGTTTTAGGGGCAGGTTAATAATACAGATGGGCATAATGTCAAAATCCTTCAAAGATTCAAAGCCATAAAGAAAGTTCCAGCTTCCTCAAAAGCGTTTGTTGCTGCAACCCGGTATCTTGTAATTCTGACTTTCTTAGGTGGACTAATACAGAAATGTGACTTCAAAATTACGTAAAGATGGCCAATCGAATTTAGGCTTGCTGGTGTGAGAAAACCTTTGCCATTACTTTGTGCACCACAAATCTTGCGGACTGTGAGAGCACTAAAATAGCAGTTTTTTTAACAAACTTCAACTGCAGGTATTGATGTGGAGGAGGCCAGGAGAGAGGAAGAGAGAGTCATGCTCCGCGATGCCAAGGCAGTGCTGGCTGGAAGTGGTTCTTTGGTCCCTCATCCGAACACTCAGGCCACAGCGCTGCATGTAGCTGCTGCTAAAGGATATATTGAGGTGTTAAAGTGAGTTCACACACAACACAGCTGAGACCACTGACTAATATCAACCCATCTGTATTCGTCAAGTTCCACTGTTATACCCTCTTACCAAATTTTTTTGTTTATCAATAACTACAATGCTTTGTGTTTAGCTAGCAATAGCGATAGCTTGATATGCTAATTGTATCACTGTTACCCATTCTGGTGCTTATTTAGGATGAAAACAGCTTATAAATGTATTGTAAAAACCACTTGGTGTGAAAGTTTATAGAAAATAAGAAAATTGTAACATTTAAATTGAACTCTGAGAACATTTTGCTTGTGTGATTACTTTTGCCTCAGCATTTATCTTAAAGCTTCTAAATTTTTAAATGTCTCTCAGGGTTCTGTTGCAGTGTGAGGTAGACGTGGACAGTTGCGACAGTGACGGCTGGACCGCGCTCCACGCGGCCGCTCACTGGGGACAGGATGAGGCCTGTAATCTGCTCGTTGAGCACATGTGTGACATGAGTGGCGTTAATAATGTGGTAAGGGGATGGAGACGCAATCAAACGTTTTTAAACTAACTGACATTGGGTCAGTTATGCAGTTAGCACCATATTTTAAAGCATAGTGTGTTTGTGTCATAGGGCCAAACTCCACTGGATGTAGCAGATGAGAACATTGTTGATCATTTGGAGGAATTGCAAAAAAAGCAGAATGCTGTAAGTTTGCATGTACTGCATGTATGTGTTTATATCTGCTTCTCTTACCATTTTTCTGCTGTTTCAAAGACTGTTTTTGATCTGCAGACAAATTATCTTATCTGCAAGAACGTTTGAAAAGCAACAATGTTTGTGTGCTTGTGCGCACGTGTATGCGTGTTTGTTGAAACACTTTAAAAATATAGTACATTTTTCATAGCTGATAGCTCAAGTTTTTTTAAAATTTGGACAATACAGAAAGTGTGTAAAAACAACAGAAGTCTATGTAATGTCCCTATTTAAATAAGTGTGTGTACATGCTTGCGTGCATGTGTGTGTATGTGTGACAGACCTGACATAATTAAACATCTAACACCTCCATTCTGCATTGGGTTACTTTACAGAACAATTTGAGGATAAGTTTATTTTAAGAAAGGGAAGTTGCATGAGTGTTTGTGTGTAGTTCACGATGAGCACATCATTGTTTTCTTAAGAGACACAACGTACGCTCAAATTTCTGTTCAGCTGTAATAGCAGGTTTACACAATTCCTCCACTGATCCAAAGTTTGTTTGCATTTTTATATTATGGTTTTGTACTCTGCCCTTTTACTTTATTAAAATTTATTTCCCATTAGATTTTAATAAGGTATTTTGGTAATTATCATTTATTAATTTAGTCATTATTACTAAATAAAGTAATTTGATTTGTTCATTATTACAAAACGTTTCTAAACGTAACTGTAATTTATATTAAGCAAAAAATTGTTGTCATAAATTAACAGTAGGTATTGTTTTTAATAAAGATGCGTTCAGAGCAACAGAAGATCAAGACACCTGTTATCGAGACAAGCCCACCTGTTTCCACGGCACCCGCTCGCCCTCGCAGGTAACAGTTACTTACTGTATGACGCATGTGACTCTTACAAACAATAAAGCTGTAATCTGTAATTTTTGTTTGTTAAAATGAATACAAATCAATTGTTGGGCAACAAGCATACCAGTGTTCAAAAACCTGCTTCTTACCACAAGTTACAGCAGTAAGTTTATAATAATGATTTATAATTTGAGCTGTCGGGTTGGATTTCATGGCAAATGTCAGTTTGACTTGTGTTTATGCCATGTCTGTAAACAGAAAGAAGAAATCCAGTAACTAAATCACGTGTTTGGATGCTGGAATGATGAAGCATTTGTAGCTTGTTCTTAAAGCTGTTGAGACCAAAAACATTGCAGTTTTGAACTAGGGTGGCACAAGAGAGGCAAGTTACAGATTGCAGCTTTTATAAGTGAAGATAATTGAAAAGCTCAAGCATTTTACATTGTTTGAAATACAAAGGCCTTCACTAAGATAAACCATGTGGACTTACAGTGTATAACAATAGGTCATTTTTGTGTTTTGATGTGCATTGCATGGCATTGAAGTATTTGTCTGTTGTGCTGCACAAAAATCGCATTTCAGTTATGCAGCAGCAATTGCATTCTATCTGTTGTTAATGGAGCAAGATAAAATAGGGGTGCCAAGTTTCCCTAATCACTCCTCTGGTGTCTGCATGCTGATTGGCTTACATGTTTTGTGTTGCTTTCATTGATTGGCTGAATGAATGTAACTTTACTGGTTGGCCTGACCCTCCAGGACATCCATTTCTCGTATGAGCAGCAAAGAAAAAATCACTCTTCATGAGAGAGAAAAGCACGCTCCACCCACACTCCAAACTCCACCTACTGAGGAAGAGGAGGAGGACTCAACACGTGCAGTAGTCGCACCCAAAGCCTCTAGCAGCTCCAGCTCAGAGGAAGAGAGTGAATCAGAGAGCGATGCTGAGTCAGGTGACCAAAATAAGAAGCCACGGCCATTTGTTTTCTGGATGCTGGAAATGATCAAATCCATCAATCCTAATGTCTGTCTGTCTGTCTGTTTCAGAGAAAGCAAAAACTCGAGAAATAATCAACAACTTAAACAACAAACGTAACAATGCCGCTCCTGTTGCGAGTGCTGTGGTTAGCAATGCCGTGGGAAACCGAAAGGTAAAGACAGAACTGCTAAAGCCTCAAAACTGGGATTAAAGTTTTTGGGGAAATTTTTAATTTATCAAATAAATTGGGGCATACAAGTAAATCTTGGCCATTGTCAAAATTATTTACATATGTGCATATAATCTTCTGTACATAATGTCCAAACGTAATGTTATTTATAGCAGCAATCTGCAAAATGATTTTATTTGCTAATTTTGCTCATGTACCTTAAAGAGTATACAGCCTTATATAAATTTGTAATGTATTGTTAATGTCTGTCATTTTATTTACTGACCCATGTTCTATGATTTTAGGCTGAACTTGCCTGTACATCAGTGACAGAGGCTCCGGGTTCCTGGAGAACGTCTCTGCGTAAAGCGGACAGCTCTGTAACACTGGGCTCTGCTGGGGCCTCTGACTCAACCACTGAGGCCCTCAAGGGCCCAGAGACCAAACTGGGCATGACACGCTCGGCCTCTAGTCCCAAACTGAGTTCTGAGACTTCTGATAATAAGGTAACACATTTAACACATTTAAATCCATAAACACACATACAAATGGGACATACATACAAAGGGATGAATTTAGTTCCAGAGCTGAGGAGTTAAAATGTTGTCACTTCCTGTGTTTAGGAGCCCAGGCTGGCCCGTGTACAGCCCACCCCATCCAGACGTTTGTTCAGCATCACAGACACCAACCCCGAAAACTCCAGCAGGTGAGAGAGGAAATATGATAGTTTTTACACAAAGAATATTAGCCGTTTTGAACATTTGCCAACACTGTGTGTGTGTGTGTGTGTGTGTGTGCGTGCGTGTGTGTGCGTGTGTGTGCAGCTGGTTGAGCCGAAGCTCTTCGTACACACGCAGATCAAACAACCAGTCTGGGAATGACGTTTCAGGCCAGAACCCCTTGTTACCTCGCAGCTCATCTTATGGAAGGAAGCTTGATGACCCTTCAGTGACCTCTTTAACCACAGGAACCTCTGGACTTAGTCGTCTCAATAATCTAGTGGCTCAGAGGTGTGTGGGTTGGATATATAATTCTCTGTGCTTTGATTGTATTTTGGGTTTATATTATTTGTGAATCTCTCTCACAGATCAGCTCAGGAAGAGGCCGATAGGAAGAAGGAACCCGTTTCTGTGACAACCTCCAACTCTGTTACCTCGCTGACCACAGCAGGCGACGCAGAGTCTAAACAGAGACGCAAGTGAGTATTTGTGCACTGTATCCATGTGTGTATATGCATGTATCAATGTCACCCAACAGGTAGTGGTCCAGCTAGTCAACCATTTAGACCAGCTATGTGCAGGTTTTCATTTTCTTAAGAAGGTGTGTGTGTGTGTGTGTGTGTGTGTGTGTGTGTGTGTGTGTGTGTGTGTGTGTGTGTGTGTGTGTGTGTGTGTGTGTGTGTGTGTGTGTGTGTGTGT
>JBAJNP010006878.1:0-11836 GCA_036877545.1 Yasuhikotakia modesta | reverse complement strand
GTGTGTGTGTGTGTGTGTGTGTGTGTGTGTGTGTGTGTGTGTGTGTAGGTCTTATCTGACTCCGGTACGTGATGAGGAGGCAGAGGCTCAGAGGAGAGCGAGATCCAGACACGCTCGCCAGTCCAGACGCTCCACACAGGTCTGTAGAACCTTTCATCCTATAGTAACATGTAGACAGGCTTTTGGCTATGAGCATACAGTCTGGTCCACTTTGCACCTTATTGTAGCCAGATATTGCTGATTCAACTAGAGTTAAATATAAAAAGATAAATTGAAAGCAAAATTCTGTAAAAGAAAGAAAAAAAGAAAGACCTTTTTCACTGTTTTTATTGATATCAAACTGGTCTGTCTGAAGCTGAGGTTTCGATCCTGAATCATTTTTGTATGTAGCTGGAGTTCAAACATTTCTGTTTGACTGTTGTGTTTCGTCTTCAGGGTGTAACTCTCACAGATCTCCAGGAAGCCGAGAAAACAATGAAGACGGAAAACAGGGGAAAAGAGAAGAAAGATGAAGAGGAAAAAGAAGGGAAGCAAAAGAAGGGAGAAGAAGGGGTGAGAAAGGTTGAGCTTAATCCAGATATCTGAGGTTGATCTCTGGTGGCTGTTTATTTAATTCTGTTTATTGCAGAATTGCAGTTGGCTCTTTATTTTTCCACTCCTAACATCTTATCTTATTTCATTCTTTGTAACAGTAATAACAAAAGGATCTTTTACTTTACTTCAAATTTAATTAGTTTTATCTCACTAACCTGCCTTGTTTTGTTCAGTGATCTGCTCCGAATGTTTTTTATAGTCAATATAGATCTTTTATCAATGTGATAATAAGTGTTTGTGTGTTTAGGAGGTGAGCTGGCGGTCTCGTATCGCTAACCTGCAGAAGTCAGATTTGCTGGGACTCACACATCCTCCCGGAGCCCCACGTCCTGATAGACAGGGTGACCTTTCACCTCCTCGTGATGTCATAGTACAAGGTTATATTTGGTTATTTCTAGGTCTAACATTGTTTTAGTGTTGTGTGTGTTAGATGCTGACAGCACTGCCGGCGACAGCGAGGAGAGAGCGAGGGAGCGCAGGAGAGCCAGAGCGAGGAGGAGAGGAAAAACTGGGGAGGTGAGTAAGCGTAGAACACGGGTGATTGAAGCATAGCCAGAAACTTTGTTTAAACTTTCACCTCTCTGTGTTTTCAGAGTGATGACAATGATCCCAGTGGAGAGGATGAGAGTGGTGGTGGGCGGGACCCACAGGTTTGACCAATCAGCATGCTTTTTTTAACTGATTGACAATTGCTTTATGCGCATGAAGTGTCATTAGTTTAAATTTTAAATTTTAACTAATTATTTTAAAGGGCTTTTTGTACTTTTGTAGTATTGGCCTGTTGTCCTGTAGTTGTCCTACAGTGGGGCTTGTGACTTTTGTGTCATACAGCAGCAAGACAGCAGACATTGAATAGAATCTGTTAAGCCTCTGTAATAAAAAGCTAATTTTTATTATTAGTTTTGGTAATTTGGCTTGCTGTACTATAAAGTGAGCTTTATATTCATATTAAAGCTGTTTCTTCAGAAATTCAAGGCTGCTTCTTCAGAAATAGTATTTGAGGTTCATAGAAACTGATTGTGTACTAATACTTGGTACCTTGAAAAATCAAGATAAATCAGTTTGTTCCATTGCGTAATGCTTTCAGAGTTTGTTTGTGTTTATGGTTTATACCTGAAGTGTGAATTGTTTTCTGTTTCTCCCATGCAGACAGACAGGCATGTGAGCAGCAGGTACGAGTCTGACCTTTGGCCTTTCTCTTTGTTTAGAATTGTTTGTTTTGGTTGTGGCAACTGTTATTCTTATCCTCTCTCTCTCTCCCTTTCTCTCTCTCTCAGGTCTGATTCAGTGTTGAATGACTGTAATCTCACAAGAGGATCGGATTCCAGGGACTTTAAAAAGGTATGAAGGGATTCGTAGTTAAACCTACTGGTTTACAAGGAACTTTGTTTGTGTAATATGCGGATGTGTGTGTGTTTCAGTTGTTTGAGGAGGTTTCCAGGGAAAACCGTCGTCTGCAGTCACAGTTATCAGACACACAGAGAACCATTTCACTGACACGAGTGGAGCTGGAAAAGGCTACACAGGTGTGCACACACACACACACACATTAAAGAAAAGCATTGCTGCACTCTTCAAATAATTTGCAGGGACATTTTATTTGAAACAGCCTCATAAATTATACAGAATGATCTTTTTTTGAAAATCCGGAATTGCAGAAAGCTTTCTGTTAAAGTTAGGTTTGGGGGGAGGTTCAATGTAGGGGGATAATATATACAGTTTGTACAATTATTAAAACCAGTATGTTAATGGAATGTCCCAATAAAACATAAAAAATCTGTGTGTGTGTGACAGAGGCAAGAGAGATTTACAGACTGCACCGCTCTGCTAGAAATGGAAAAGAAGGTAAGTTTACAGAATTTGGTGACTGTGATTTCAGTCTTCAGAGGTTCACTCCATACACCTGTTTCTCTGTCTCTCAGGAAAGGAAGGTGTTGGAGAGGCGTGCTACTGAGCTGGAGGAAGAGTTAAAGGTGAGCCAAAATCCTTTGTAATCATCCTGTGCGTGCTGTGATTGGCTCTTTCCACCAGGTTTGAATGATGATTGGCTCAGAAGCAGCTTGTTAAATAACCAATGTGCTTTCATTCACTGAAATGTTTTGAATGTGTCTCTTGCTTAGTACTTTATCCCTGACAGCAATGCAGCCATGAAATATAGCGAGTAAAACCTGTTTAACGTAAAACATTTGCTTCACTTAAGGTTCTAGTGCAGTGCAATACAGTGCAATAAATCTAAATTTTGACAGTGTTTGCAATAACTTAAAGGTTTTTATTTGAAAAGAAGTCAAAGGGTAACTAAATGATTTTTAAAAATTTTGAATATTAGCAGTCTTCTGAATTCTGTCAAATACTCCTCATGTCATTCCAAGCTTGTATGTTTTACTTTCTGTGAGCAACAAAATGTATTTCAAAGAATTTCAGATCTAATGTTTTTCCAAAACCACACACAGACAAAAAGAACTAAAAGCAGTTCTTTTAAAGCCATATGACAACTCTGTGTGAAAACAAACAGACCAAATGGCTTCAGATGACTATAAACAAAACACACAAGGTTTACTTTCATGGTTTTTCATCTTCTATCAATTTATTGGAACTTAATGGCTCCCTTGTTACAAAAAGCTTTCATTATGAGAAACAGCCGATATAATTCAAAACATCTATTTGCGTTCCGCGAAAGATAGAATGTCATCTAAGGTTTTGAATGACACAAGGGTCAGTAATCAATCACAGAACTTCAGTTTTTCTATTGGTTCAGACAAACCAATTGGAGGTGAAGGTCTTGTTGGAAATAACTGCTTTGTATCTGTTGTGCAGGTTCTAGGGGACTTGAGAGCAGACAACCAGAGGCTTAAAGACGAGAACGGAGCTCTCATCCGAGTTATAAGCAAACTCTCCAAGTAGAGAGTGGAAGAGAGAAAGAGAGAGAGAAACTGTTCACCCCTCCCCCAACATCCTTCCGAGAGCCTAAGAGGGCAAGAGGAGGGAAGACCATCAGACAAGAAGATCTCCAGAAGAATGCTCCCGTTTCATGCGGACCATTCAGATGGGTCACAGTTTGACAATTTTAATTATTTACCTTTTTGCTCTGTGAGAATTGCATGTGTTTGCGTGGGCGTTTGAAATTCATGCTCATTCTCAGGAGACCAACGAGGAGATATGACAGAGCTTTAATTCTCTCTCTCTTTTCCTCTTTCTCACACACACTCGCACTCATATAGGGACACATGCACATTCTCATAAGTGTGACCACACACACTCTACACACATTCCACATGGCAGCTGATGTCTGCAGTATTCTTGCATCTTTGCACGCTACATTGTCAGCACGACACACACAAAATTAAGAGGTTTTTCCCTGAAATCTACGATAGACGGCCTGAATAAAAGGGTGTCACTTTAATTCCACCCAAATGATTGACTCCAGATTTATTGACCAGCACCAGAAACCAGCACAACAAACAGCAGTGGCAACAAACAATAACAGTCGGTGCAGATGTTTGTGCATGCTGAAAAATGCGCCAGGCTGTTAGTTTGCAGCCAGTTATGCTATGCATCTTTTTTAAAGTGACACAACGTATAATGCGGAAAAGTTGTTTCCGTATTCTTAACTGTTGTTTGAATCCATCCCCACAACTGTGTCTTCGTAACGTGAGGATGATGTCTTTTGTTTATTGTGTAAATGTACAAATATTATTCTTTTAAAATCATAATGCCATAGACTGTAACATGATACTAGTTCCATTTTCTCCACGTGTTGTTTTTCTAATATATTGAATGAATGTTGGCACTTAATAAAAGACGTGTTTGTAGCCTGATGTTTTATTGCCATTGTAGGCATGTTAAAATGTATTAAAATGTTTGATTTTGAATTTTTGTCCGTCATAACGGTGCTTAAATGTTTGAATGGGATTTTGCATTTATTTAAATGTTTAATTTAGTCTTTTCTGGGCATGTGCAAGGCCTTGATTAGAAACATTGAGAACTTTGAACATTTGATTCAACATTGTATATCTTAATCTCATTTAAACATCTGATTCAGTGTTTAGATAGGTCACTATGTTTTGAGAAGTAGTTTTTGCATATTTTCTCATCTCTGCTCTCTAATGCCTGTGTGCCTGTCTACCAGATGTCCTATACCTAAAAAAACAGAAGACGAGAAGAACAGCTGTAATAATGGATCTAACATTCCCACACAGAGAGAGAAAGAGAGAGAGAGTACAACTATAGTAAGGCTGGATGGTGCAGTTGGGAACTGATTTATAAGTACTTATAAGTTTTCATTGACACCCTGTTAGAAATGTCAGAGATGACAGAACATAAAAATGAAGAATATGATACCTGTGAATATGAGGGTAAGAAAAGGTCAAATGCATTCTGAATGAGATTCCAACATGTTACAGAGATCAAACATTTGTTACCTACTGCAAAAACTGAATGACCCCTTGAAACTGAATGCCAATCCCCCATCCTGGGATCTGTTTGTCCCATCTACATATACACTAACAACAAGCGGCGCTCCTAATAAGGTATGTCAAGCCAGTTTAGCTGTAAATATCCCTCAGGCCTGAGAGAGAGGAAGGGAGGGCGGAGAGGAAAAGTCTGGGGAAAAGAGAAGCGGATGGATTGATGCCTTATAAGGGTAAAGCGGCTCTTTTCCCAGGCTCTGAAACCCAAACTCTGGAACACTGCCAGGAGAAGAGGAACAGGGTTTGGCGCTATCTGGTGGCCGTATAGTGTAAAAACCAATGCCGATTTTATGATTTTATATTGTTAAATATAAGTAAAGTGCTAAATAGTCAAGGAACTAAATTACAACTGCTTGGTACCAGACGTTAATGTTTCCATTAAAAGGCTGCAGTAACGGGCTGTTATTTTGGTCTAGATGAGCAATTCCTTTGACCCAGAACTGAAATATCAAACTGAGTTTAATGGTTAATGCAGGGTGAAATCATCAGCTCTGTTGATATGACTGGCTGATTTGTCTTTCTGTCTCTGTCTGTCAGGGATACTTTCTTACAATTATTTGTTTAGCAGACACTTTTATCCAACGCGTATTTTGCAGAGTATGTAGAATGCATGAGATTCGTATCTTTAAATTACCACAATGCAATAAAATGGCCTTAAGTTTTCAGTGGGATCAGTAATGAACCAGAACACAGTTCTGTTAAAAGTGGACCTAGTGACAGTAGTGAAAATGCCAAATGGTTACTGAGAATTTTGGTGTCTGATGGCATGGGGGAAATGTATATTAATATTATTATTCACATATTTTTATTAATTAAAGTAAGTAGTAACATTAGAGTAATGTTTTCGCTTATTTTCTCTAGTTAAATCTCAACAACAGCAACGTCCTTTTGTCTTGTTGACGAGCGTCATTTCGTGTTACATCGTTTATGTTCGGTCATTTCCGTTTTCGTTCGGTAATTTCCGCCTGTTCTCCTTCCTGTGTTGATCGCCCGTCCCCAGAAAAGGCACTCGCGAGCCATTACCCTGCAACCATTTTCTTTCTTATATACTTGGAACTGCCATTTCAATAAAATTAAAATATATCCGCGCAAGTTTATTAGGCGATTATTGATTCAGTTTATATTTAAAGAGCTCCCGGGACAAGCACCTGGCCCCGAAAACCGTTCGGACAATTTCGGCTGGATTCGTGCACCGGTGTATTGAAATGGACGCGACTGAACCAGCGACGAAAGCGCTCGAGCTGGGCGATGCGTCCGAGGGCGCGCCTGCGGAAGCGGCAGTAGGTTCGGATACCGAATCGGAGGCCGAAGTTGCCACGATGACTGTGATGGGAGAAGCGGGAAACATCGACATACCCGAATCGCTGCCGAACCCGGACGATGCAGAATCTGCGTTTGCAGGTCTATAGGCGCACGCGCATTAGCTGATTTTGAGTTTAAGACTTCCCCCCTTTATTTAGGCAACATGAAACTTTTGTACAAATGCAAGTATTGCACATTTATGCCATTGTGCATATAGTACATAAAACGAAATAAAGAGCCCAACATTTTTTGTATTGAATTGGAGTTCTCTAATCATAAGGCTAGTTTATGTAACGATTAGTTTAGCACATGTACTACAACGCTTCTATTACTATCAAATGACACAGTATTGACATTTTTATTGTAATGATTACTATAGTACAACCATGCTCGTTTTAATGCAAGTACGCAGTACTGTGGCATCTATCCTATGTAGAACATATTGTATATGAATTTTACAGCATTAATGCTAAAAATCATTTTTATTATTACAAAAATATCATAGTCAAAAAGCTTTGTAGCTTTGCGGACTAGGCTTGTTAGTTCTTAGTGCAGAACGTTAAACTCTCTTTCTAAAAGACAAGTAAAAGTGTCCGCTAAATGAATACTTGTATTTTTAAACCATAGATACAAAACACACAATATTTGTATATGATATTTGAAGGCTATTACATAGATAAAAGTGGAAATCCTCCATATTGGTGCTCTGGAACTCTATCCACCATTTCCAGCTGCTATGTTTAGAGTTAATGACCGAACACATTGACATTGATAAGCACAGTTTAGATCCGCTCTGTTTGCAGAGGTGACTGCAGTCACTGTTGGCGATGTTCAAAGCGCAGAAGACGCTGTATTTACATCCTCAGCGACCTCCATACCAGAACACGTGCTGGTAATATAAACACTGTACCACATGGCCAAAGTAAGCTATTCGTCTGTCTAATCTCATTTGAAATAAAATGCCAGAGATGTATTTCTGGTTCACACAGACAGGCAGAACCACGCTTCAGATAGGAGACAGTCTGAGTACCCAGAAGGCCACACTGATCGTGGTTCACACGGACGGAAGCATCGTGGACGCCACAGGACTGAAGGGTACCGCAACACCAATGACACCTGGTGTGTGTGTCACAGGCTGCAGGTTTAGCTTGTGTTTAACAGTCAATCTGACCTTGTGAGCTTTGCTTTAGTAAACATTTAGGAACTAGCATTTAAGTATCTGCTCAGAAGGCATTCCTCAGTAGCTAAAGCATTGCAAAGCATTCCATCTAGCTCAGTAGGTAAAGCATTGGTCATGGGTTTAAGTCCCAGGAAACTCATATTGATAAATATGATAAATATGATACATACAAATACATAAAAGTGTACAGTTACAAATTTATTCATTATTTATTTATTTCAAGTTATTCAAGCATTTTTGATTACTTTAATATTATGTTAATATTTTATTGTTTATTGCTTACATTTCTTTGCAATACAATATAGCATATATTATAATGTATAACATTGTATTACATTATAATGTGTAACAATGTAATGTTATTTGTATTTGTATTATATGTAGATGTTTGTCTAGCTCTTACATGTGTTCCAACACAAGAAGTAAAAAAAAAGTTTATAGGAATTTAATGTAAATAAATACATACCATAAGAAGTGTTTTTACTGAAGAAATTCAGCTATTTCACAAACAAACTTCAGCGTTTGTTCCTTTCAGGTCCTCAGACGCCGACCACCCCTCTGTCATCTGGACATGATAAGGATGTCTCAAAGTACAACTGGGATCCGTCAGTGTATGACAACGAGCTTCCTGTGCGCTGCAGAAACACAAGCGGAATCTTGTATAAAAACAGGCTGGGCTCAGGTACACGCGCTGACCACAAGAGGGCGCCACAGATCACTGAAAATCCGGGCATGGCTTGTTTAGTACATTCATGGCCTTTGTAGCAGCTCATCAAACATCAGATGCATGTTTATCTTTATGTTAAGAGTTTATCAGGGCTGAATTGGAAGTAATAATACAGCTGCATGACCAATTCATACCACCTTTAACCTCTGACCTCAGGTGGCAAAGGGCGCTGTATCAAACACAACAACAACTGGTACACGCCGACAGAGTTTGAGGGTCTGTCAGGCAGAGCAAGCAGCAAAGACTGGAAGAGGAGCATCCGATACGCTGGACGACCTCTACAGTGTCTTATTCAGGTCAGACACACACACACACACACACACACAAACCCAACACTTACCAACAGCACACACACATTTAGCAGTTAGTAACAACATACACAAACTCAGCACTTACAGTTACATGCTTACCATGGATCTGTTCAGCAGTGTGTGTGTGCGCATGTGTGTGTGTGCTTTTACGTGTGTGTTTCACAGGAGCGCATTCTGAATCCTCATGCGGCGTCCTGCACGTGTGCAGCCTGCTGTGATGATCTGACCACAGTGAGTGACACGCTGACATAATCTCATGAATTATAACTGCACTGCTGATCAGGGTTATGAGATTACAGCTGCACAGAAACTTTATTTTTAAAACACTGGGTTACCGTGATATAGAAACAGAATTAATACAGAAACAAACGTGTGTTAACTGATGTACATTTATGCTTATTTTAATTTGCTTTATTTAATATTATACAATATTCTGAATAGCAGAACTGCAGTATCTGTTTTGATTGGTACCTTAAAGCCTAAAGTCTGATTTAGTCTCTGCTGGGGGGGCATTTTTTTACATTACTGGAATGTGCCCACAAAACAACTTCTGGGGGTGGGACCAGAGGGACTCTGGCTCTAATTGAAATCTGTCTGGCCCCAGAAATACTGCTGCCCTGTCAATTATTTACAAAGCTGATTTACAAAGCACTCTATTGACTGCATGGTTCGGCATTACTCACAATAAAAAAAATCCACATTCTGTGTGAATGCATGGATTTTTGTTATATATTGTTATATATTTGTGTTTTACAATACCAAGTTGACATCTTGAATAATGAATAAAAATAGTGCATAAGCTTATACTTGGCCCTATTTTGTAAACTGTGTCCCCATTGTAGCCCCTGCCTTTAAAATATTGCTAAAAATCCACCTCTGATATCATTCTCCTGTTGATTTCTCCAGTGTACCAAGGACGGACCTTTCTCAGGGGACAACATTACCATGGTAACTTGTAATGTCTGATGAGGTCAGAGTTATGATGTCATAAGAGCAATGCTTTAGGTGGTGATTCTGTTCTTCTTACAGACAGGCCCCGTCCGACTGTTTGTTCCTTATAAAAGACGGAAGAAGGACAATGAATGTTCAGTTTCTCCGGAAAAGAAGGACATTCACACACCAAAGAACATCACCTTGACTCCAGGGGCCACCTGTAAGATCTGTTTAGGGGCTCTGATTTCATGACTATATACATATGTGATGTCTGTAGACAGGAAACGAGTGATTGTTCAACTGTCTGTCTGATCTCAGTTACAGTGACTCCATCTGGACAGATCACATCGGGCACGTTGACCTTTGACAGAACGACATCAGGGGAGACGGCGACCCTAATTTCTGACAGCTCTGCGTCCACTGACGTTTTCACCAACACGACTGGTGAGCAATGGTCAAATTGTCACTTTGTCACTCAAGCACTTCATGACGTAATTTCTGCTGTATGTTGTTCACAATACGATTTTATGCATGAATGAAGTACAAAACCAGAAACCAGAACACACTGTGAAGTTGTGTATCCCACAATGCAATAGGCAAGACTTTCCATTGCCAGTGTGACTTAAACTAATAGAATATGTAATTATCTCCTTGGCTTTCTGGTTGATAGACTGGTAAACATTACAGCATTTATACCAACAGTAAACTAAAAGCACAAAATAATTCTTATTTATTTGGGATGGTAAGTGGACAGCAGTCGCTGTGTTCCACAATTAAACTTGATAAAGTTACAATAGCACACTTGAGTACATTACATATAGGACACTGCTTTACGCGCCAGCCCCCAGTTCAGCCAATCATATTAAAGCACTTGGCATTTTTGTGTGCAGTTTGCATAATTTGGATGGTGACGATCCGTGGGCGGTCTGTAGTCATGCACGATTGCATTTGAAACTCTCTCCCCCCCTCTGAAGCCCAGGATTGGCCCCTTACTGACTCGCTTTTGGCTAAAAACAATGCCACTGTTATTTTTAGTCATCTTTGTGTGAGATGGAGCCTGAATCTATCTGAACCCAGCATGTGTCTCAAATAATGAGTTACTCTCCAGTTTTGTAACCTGTCCAGTTAGGGTGACTTCTGTTAAATGATACATTTGTAGGACAGATGGGATGTTGGGACAGCTCTGATATAGGTCGTGCTGAGAGTGTGTAAATGTTTATGTGTGTAAACTTTATTTCATCACATAACTCCCCCACAGCCTCAAAAAAAATTTGCAGAACATTTTTTCTAATCGCTTTTTTAATACATGTTGTTTTTAAATCTAAAAATCTGAAATGTCTTTGTCATTAATAAGTCACTACACTTACACCACTAGTTTTAAATATATTTTTAAATCTGTCTGTGTTTAAAGAGAAACGAGCAGGGTGGCAAGTTAAGTTTAAGTTTATTTATAAATATGTATAGATATACTACATTTAAATTATGACCGGTGATCAGGTGCTGTTTGTCTCTGTCAGGTCAACTTTTAGATACTGACAGACATTAGTGTCTGTTTTCAAAGGTACTTGAAATCGTCTCAATTTTATTACCCCAAGAAAATATCCTCAAAATAGGGCATCTCATACCCAAAGCCTTGGACTTTAATATTACTACAATATTGCTACATTAATCCTGTATTGAGTGGGTTAGGTTTAATCCACATTTCAAACCTGCTTGGTTTGAAAATAAAGTTTTTAGTATGAACTATGGGTTAGGGTTAAAGGGAGATCAGTCTAGATCTGGACTAGTCTACTCAAGGGTAGTCTAGTCAAGAATCACTCTTTCCAAAGATACTATGCAGATGTTTCTTCATTAAAGATCATCTTTGTCTCAAAAGTTTATCCTACATTTTCGAACAACAGTGGCTCTGATATTAATTGTTATCCTAATATAATTTAGAAACGCAAACATGAAACTTTTGTCATCAATTTAATGGTTTATCCAGAACTGTTTTTCCTCTCTCAGTATTGACGACCCTCCCCGCGCTGGCTGTAGTTCCTCAGCAGGCAGTGGTGCAGTCTAAACCCCCACCAGCAGGGGTGCTGGCCAACGGCTTAGAGACAGGGGAACAGCGTACATGGCTTTACCTTGAGGAGATGGCCAACACGCTGCTCAACAACGTCCAGCAGCTGAAGGTCCTGATCGCACAAGCTAAACAGGCCAATCAGAGCGGACCACACGCCTCTGTCAGTAAAACCAGCTGCTCCCGGAAAGAGGTCATGTGACTGCCACTGTCACTCAGTTATTGCCAGCATTTATTTATATATATATATATATATATATA
>JBAJNP010006877.1:0-24221 GCA_036877545.1 Yasuhikotakia modesta | reverse complement strand
ATTCATGACTTGTGCACTATATACAGTCTTCAGAAACCTGACAATATGAACTTAACATGAAGGAAATTTGACTTAAAATGTAATCATTATATATCAAACAGATTTGTGTCTATTAAAAAACAAAACAAGATTATTCTGTGCATGATTGTGCTGTGTGTGAATCTATAGAAGTACAAATGATATGAGTTTTGGTGAAGGGGACGATTGCTAATTTTGGGTAACAGGACGGTGTGCCAGTGTTTTTATCTACTCTGGTTGTCTTCAGGTGATCCGTCAGTCTGTCACCCCACAGCCTTTGTTTCACCTTCTTTGACCATAGTTTGCTTTCATCTTTCTTTAAGCGATTCTCTTTCATCTTCTCCCTCCTCGTCTCTCGTTCTTTGTCACCTTTCATACTCCAGCTTCATTCCCGGACATCCCATGTTCTCCACATACGTCCTTCCCGTCATATTTTCCCAGCCGAAAATGAGCCTCGGATCAGGAAGTTTGGAGCGCTTGGTGTCAATGTTTGTTCGCTTGGAGAAACTTCTTCATCAGCCAAATTATAACTGGCCCATACATCATTCATTAGAGTTCAGAAACAGGGTGCTTGGCAGTCTCTGTACCCTTCAGCTCCTCAACTGTCCCTCAACATTCCTGCCTGGCTTGCACTTTTAGCACTTCCTCAACTTTGAGCTGTTTGCTAATGCGCTGCAGATGAACAAGAGCCCCATGCGATTGGAATGAGGGGATGCCTGCATTGACTGTTAAACACCGGACATCTGAAAGTTGCTCAAGTAAGTGGAACGCTAATGAATGTGAAGCAGAACTTCTTGCAGCCGTGTTGGGGGCAGGATTCAGTATTAACATTCACAAAGTGTGAGATCCAAGTAAATTGGCTTTTGCTTACAGTAAATTGAGATACAGTGTCATCTGGACCGTAACTTTCTTACGAATTACAACATAATAATCTGTGACTCACACATTTTCCTCTTGGAAGCTAGAAAGTTAAGAACTTTTCTGAAGTTTTACAAAAAACTTTTCCTTTACTTTTCTAAAAATAGGGCAAAATGTACTGAAGTTGTTTTACCTATAATTTGAATATTTTGAATATTTGTTTTTTATGGTTTTTGTAAATGTGGAATGGAAATTAATGGAAAAGTTGGAAAAGTTTATTACAAAATAATAATTATTTTTAATTATTACACATTTTTAATAGTTTTTGAACAATAATGATAAATATAAAGCTTGTAACAGAACAACAATGACATCATTAGAATCACTTTCAAAGCGATTTTTTCCAGCTGAAGGACGCTAAACATTGACAGCCAATCAAATTCACTCTAATTTAAAGGGCTTTATTGTATCACATAAGATTAGAATAAACATAACATTATTGTGTTATGGCGTGGACACTAATATAGTTATGGTTATAATTATCTTTATACTTATCGTTCTTGCTGTTAACAGGCCTTAAACCACCCAGGCACATCACAGCTTAAACTGGTTGACCAGTCTAACTAACTAGTCTCATTTTAAGGTCATTTTACCTAGACGTATTTGCATTCCTCAGACCTCAAGTAACTAGTAAAGCATGAGGACTCACGCTATTATTGATTATTTTTCCTATTAATAAATGTAAACATTTGAATATACTTATAGCTCATTATTGCATCTAAACCACAGATACGGCCACAGTGCCGAGAATCACAGCTGTGTGATCACATGACACTTCCTCAACATTATCTCCCCGGCCTCTGCAACAAACCAGGCAGGGACACGCAGTCGGCAGCCATTCTCTTTTATCATCCCTCCTTCAGTCGGCCGCTGTAAAGCTACGGAGGGAAAATAATGAAGCCGGAATGCGCGCAACAGTCAAGTTCAGCGAATCTGAAAGGTGCTGGAGTTTCCCTTCACTTCGTCTTCCTTCATTTCTCAGTTTGCTGCGCTCCCTTCATCTCACACTTTGATCACTGCCTCTCTCTCTCTCTCTCTCTCTCTCTCTCGCTCACTCGCTCTCTCTCTCTTTGATCAATATCTGCCACTGCTGCGCATCTCTGCCCTCATTCGCTGCTTCCGCCTTGGAGATTTTTACAGTCAGAATCTTTGCTGTTTATATTTACATTAACACGTTTTCTTTCTCTCATTTACACATACAGCATTTATACATTTACAGCTCCAGATCACTGGACCACCATCATTTGTTTGGGGGATGTATTTGTAGAAACGAACAGATCTAAACAGAACAGAATGAGTGAATTGATGGATGCCATGTCTGGATGTTTAGCTCCAAGATGAATATATTTTAGTTCATGATAAACATTGAACATCTTGTAACATAATCATGCATTAAAATCACTGTTGTTTTGAATTGTTTGAGGAGTGCGTCAATCTTTCTCAATCATTTCTGTTGTCTGTAAAGTATTAAAAAAAGTTTATTTGCAAATATGTGACGGCGTTTGTGAACAGTCACTAATTTGATGGCACCTTGACTTTGAAAAGGTGGTAGTCATAGCAACAACGAGACAAAAAGAGACAAGGATGGTAGACACTGAACAACAGTGACAGGTCATTTCTTTCAGGTCTAACCCTTGGACGACAGCTCCATCTTTTTGAGTAAAGACGTTTCTTCTGTGGAGAGAGAGAGGTTTTTAGAAGCTCACACTATAAGCCACTTCCTGTTATGTGTAACACTGTGAGGGTTTGTATTGCCTAAATCTGCTATTAGCATGTCTGTTTCTTTTAATCTGTTTTACTGTATTTTGACTGTAGCAAGTTCAACCAGCATTACACTCAAAGGAATATTTTATAACCAGCTAGCAGTGTTGGGTATCTCAAAAAGGGGAAACAGACAAACTAGCTAGGAAAGCTAGGAAAAACAAAATTCCAGTTTTTTAGGGGACAATATCCTGTCGTGGACCTCAAAATACTATTTAACAGCCTATTGGATCAGACAATGTTGTAGATATTGTTGCAGGAGAATTAAATGAGATGAAATGTTGGGGTATTGAATTCTCTGACTTGATTTTACCAGAATGCTTTTAAACGTAATAAAAAGGATTATTATAATTGATAATATTACAATTGCATTTATAAATAGTTGTTGTCATGAGATTGTGTCGCTCATATCAGCTGTTTAAGTGCGTGAATGAATGAAGGGGCACATTGTTCTAACATAAAAATAGCAAAACATAAAGTTTGAAAAATTCGGTCTATTCAACCAGGTCTCAGATCTTTAGTTAATTAGCAATTGTCTACTTTGCTAACTTGTGATTAGCTGTGTAAGATGTAATTAACTTTCATGCTAAAATCTGAACTCATCTGAGCTTCATTTCGTCTCACCTTGGAGCAAATCTACAGCTAAATTTGAAAACTTTAATAGCATGATGACAAAAAGGAATCGAGTTATTCTGTTTATTCTCTGATAAAACACAATCACCAATTCAAAGGAAATAAAAAAGAGAGAAAATGGAGAGAAAACTTCCAATACAGAGCACTCAGTAACGCACAGATGAGCTGTAAGTGTTGCAGGGAAACTAACTAGCTGTCAGCTATGAGACGCTCTGTGGTTTGCTGTCCAGATCCTGTATGAAAGGCTTAGCACACGGCCTTCATTATTTTCGGTTTACCTGAGCACTGGGGATTTACAGAAAACAGCAGAAAACTCTCTCTGTTGACACCAATTAGTTCACAATTGTTCAAATGGCTGAAAGTAAAAATGTTTCTGTAAATAATGACTCAACAAAGCAGAGTAATTGTAACCTTAAACGCTCATTACCTGATGTTATCCTGAGAACTAGCATCAGATTTGGGGGTAAAATTAACAAGCAATAATCCAAAGAGTCAAAGAAAGCAAAGATTAAGAATGTTTAAATCTAAAAATAACCTTGTTTAAGAGGCATCAAAAAGATTTGTTTAGTTCTTAAAAATGTGTGTGTGAGTGTGTGTGTGAGTGTGTGTGTGTGTGTGTGTGTGTGTGTGAGTGTGAGTGTGTGTGTGTGTGTGTGAGTGTGTGTGTGTGTGTGAGTGTGTGTGTGAGTGTACATGAACATGAGCAACAATAATTTGCCTAAATCAATAACAGAATAACTAGCGTTGTTGTTTGGTCTGTTTTAAAGTTAGACTTTCCATATATAATGATTTACATGCAATGTTGTAATTAAGTGTGAATGGCTTAATGTTTTGTCATCGAAAGCAGGTTCTTAAATAATAGACAAAAATGTGATTGACAGACTTATTGTATCCTGCATACAAACCTGTTGTTTTCACATTGACCTTTATTTCAGTGTGTGGTTGAGTCGGAGCCCGATGGCTCCTGACAGACTGCATTTCTGCGTCTGTGTGTCTCACCTGTGTGCTTTGGCTTGAATCTCTATAGCCACACCCACCTGGATCTGTCAAGTGATCTGTCATAAACTTCTATTATTCACTCATCAGGCTTTGCTTGTGACAACCGAGTTAATCGCTAGGTACTAGAATAGAGACATTTAAACAGGTTTCTGATCTGTTAATACGTGGCTAATTAATAAACGGTTTACCAGAACAGGAAATAAACTGGTAAAAGCCATTGACCTGGTTTTAAAGGAAAAGTCCATGGCTTTTGTTTCCTCAGTTAAACGTAAACAAAGATGAGGGTGAACGGCACAAAATGTTCCTCAAACTTCTCCAGCGCATTAATAAAAGTCTTCTGAAGCAAAACGATAGATGTAAGAAATTAATATTACAAATATGTTTAGCAAAGTCAAAACAAACATATTATCAGGCAAATCAAATATGGCAGCACATTGAAAATTGTTATTGTATTTGGTTCCTGCATGTTTTGTGACTAATTGTCACATATTTAGTAATAAGACAAGCAAGAACCACTGAGATTTGACGCTATAGTTGCCCTGCCGTCATTGTTGACTAATAATGTGTTTCGATTTCACTCAATACAATTAAAATAATCTCGTTCTCACACACGATATTGTTTTGACTTCCTTTGACTGAAAAAATAAGCATGACGTTTCTTAGAATTTCTACATTTGTTTTCCACAGAAGAAACACAATGTGTAAGGAATGACATGAGGGCGAGCAAACGATGACATCATTTTCAACTCTTCCTTCAAGGAACAGGACAAACATGTACGTGAGTGTCAGGTTGACATCCATCATTCACTATGGCCTCACTATGGCCCCTCATGACATACAATGACACAACTACTGCATCTGTGAGGGGTTTCGGTTCTTAATGTAGTCACGAGCAGCAGATGTTCTTTATGAAGTTTCAGTTCATGATGTCATTTACATGAGACGTGAATCACCGTGTAGCCGTTCTGTTGTAGACAAAACAAGACCACAATAGTTTGGTGAATCAGTTATTTATTACGCTCATGTATTGTGACTCACAAAGCATTTGAGGTGAAATGACCACAGAACTTTCTTTGAAGCACAAGTAAGTAGTTATTTACCTCTTTTTACAAAGCGCACTCAATAGGGACAACACTTGCGAGGGGTCATGTTTCACTTTTCATTGGGCTCCTATGATACAATATGATACAAATATGACCTCATTTCTGACTGCCACTAAATGTGCTTTTTGAGTCACTGGAAAATAAATAGAGAACAAATAAAACTTTATGTCTAGCGTATCAACAATATATACGATATACTGAATTACTGCACTCATGTCCAGTGTCACTAAGGTCTCAGTTTTGAAAAATTAGGAACAAATATTGTTGAGACAAAGTTGATTGGAAATCCTTCTCAAGGAAAATTCCAAATAGTTTGAACTGAACTAAAAATTAGTCACGTAAACCAATATAACAACATGATTTACTACAAAAGTAGCGCGTTGGTGTATAATGCCATGTTTGCTTTTCAGGTACACGATTCATCCATTAATCTCTTCACAATACCGTACACCAGTTCATTTTTTCCTCATAATTCTAGTCTTCTCGTTGTGTGATTACTTTTCAACTTGTCTCCCAACCATTTTTTTCTTGTCTTTTCTGTTGTCAGTCTAGCAGGGGGACGGCTCTCAGGGGAAATGTATTGCTTTAGGCTGTACAACAGCAAATTTACTCATTTTTCTGCCTCTCTCTCTTTCCTTGGTTCCTTCATTCCTTTAACAGCTCCTTTCATCTCATCCCCCACCTGTCGGTTTGACTGACACACTTTCAAGTTTATTTCTGTTGTTGGAGTTCACAGTCACGCACAGAAAGTCCCAGGGTAAATATTTGATCAAATCGCTCACCTACATGCTTGTAATTCTTCACTTATTACTTCACGTCTAACTCTGTTATTATGCCAACAGCTTCTGTCATCATAACAGTATGTGTCTGCCGGATGTGACTGTAGCATATTTAGCAATGACACTGGCATGCTAAATTTAGAATTATTGTATTTGTATATAAACTTTGAGATGGTTTTCCTTCAAGGAAACGGAATTGAACATTTCCAAAGAAATTGAACTTTCATTTATATTTGTCCATCCTAAAATATCTTAATATTAAAGGCTGAGAAGGTCTGTGATAATTTGTAGAAATAACAATTCTGAAAATGCATCTACTGTACATGTCATTATTCTCTCAAATTTACAGTGACAAGATAAAGTACATGATCGTGTAGCAACGACAACAAACATCATTGGTTACATCATATTGAATATGATTGTCAAATTGAGTATTACTACGTTCATATATATAAAGTTTAAATTAGTACTTTCTGAGGGTTTTTTCTGTGAATAACAACGAATTAACACAATAATATTTAACACATTGTAATTCACTTTAACACTTAACAAACACACACAAATCTCAGGAAGAAAGTATACATGACTCACTGATCATGTTTGAGTTGATGATGAAACAAAGTATTCTTAATGCAATTTCACAGTAAAATTAAAATGGGTACATGGCACCCGAATTTAGAGTTTCTAATATGTTAGAAATATCTAATATTTCTAACATTTCTAATATGTTTTCTGTCATAAATAGCCAACACAACTTTTATCTGCCAGCTTGTATTTTTTTTGAGGCAACAAAACTTCCATAATCATTTTTATTACAATTTTGCATGTCCTGTTTTTACAAAGAAACAGGCATTTGGCTGTGTGTATACATGGCTTTTATTGTAAAAGTTGGCTGTGTGGATAATCTTTGAAACATTGGCATTTGTGTTTTAAGCAAATACATCTTTTAGGAATTCCCCAGTGAAGAATTTTTGGTTCTGAGAATCTGGAAATGTTAATGTTTGGTTAGAAACATACAAAGATCGTTCCAAGTAAGTCTCATTTGGCTTCTAAACTGGAATCATGTGTGTGTTTGTGACTTAAACTGAGGTAGCATTAAACCTGCATACCGGTGTCCTCATTATAACCGGAAAACAACACAAGACACGTGACATTGACAGACTGTATACAACAGATACTGAGAGGAACATGTGGGCTGATATGAATAAAAAACAGATGTAATGCAGGTACATTTTGTATCACCTTTATTCAAATAAACAGTTCATCAGAAAACAACATGATGAAAGGAATTATGGGTGATGGTTCAACATTCTGTGGAGAGCTACTGTTTCACAATAATCTACAGCCATTCATCTGACATGAATATGCTTCACTGCTAAATAACACCATATTAATACAGTATATGAGAAATATGAAAATGACCTATGCCGGATTCCAGCTACCCACATATAAGCACTATATGTACACAGCCCACCAGGCCACACCTCTGACATTCACATTTTTATTTGCCTCTGCTGTCCTTCAACCCTTGAAAAGCCCTCAAGTCCACAACACACAGCACCACAAGCTAAGCATCTCAAAAACACCACGGCCACAAAAGAAAGGTCATTATCTGAAACAACACGACACCGAACCTCCACATCTAATGGTCCATGTAACAATTTCACGCTATTGAAAAGAGCTCTGAGGTAAATCATGACTTTTTATACGAGTTCTATGAAAATTTCCATTATAACTTTAACAAAAAACAGAAAATACGTAGCAAAGAATTATTTCATATAGAATGATGAGTACAATGTTTTCACGTTGTCCCGCCTTCATACATTTGATGTATTTTTGGTTGCTGTGATGCATATAGGATTTGAACTCTGGTTGGCCGTGCACAAGCACCACTGCGCAACGTGTTGATGCATGTGCACCACCCACTAAGCCACGGCGCCAACCTCTATGAAGTGTTTAAAGTAGCTTTAGAGATTATACAAGTTATTGATGTTACAATTTCCTCCTGTAATGCTACTGCGTGTTTTGGTTTCTCGGGTTTTAAAGCAGCCGTACACAACAGTTTACTTAGCAATATAAAACTCTTTGTTAAAGAATCATATTTTAGGCTTAAGAGTCTGTATTTATGTAGCTACAAAGATATTGTTGAACCTGCCAAATTGTTATTTTAATATTGTTGTGAGTGAGTTGTGTTTAGCCATTCCATTGAGACAGGAAAGTCAAACATGACAACTAAATTGTGCGCCGTAAGTCTTAATACAGGATATGTGGTTTACAAAATATCTATCAGTCAACTGATAAAAGAAAGAAGTCGTTGTGGCTATAGCATTACCTCTCTGGTAACCTCACAACATTGACACTCTCTGGGAGTGTCAGTGTTATGGGTTATAAAGCTTCTTATCCTTGTTTAGCAAAAAAGTGGGATAAAATGACAGGCTAGGTTTGCTCAGACCTCATCATATGCTGAGCAAACATGAGTCAGATTATTTTCCTCTCAGAACGGTGGATAGCTCACCGTAACAACCGAGCGTTTGAGCGCTAAGCGAACAACAAGCCGTTTGGATTAGTGTCAGGAAAAGGACATGCTGTGATTAATACTTGATGTTGTTCTGGCAGGATTTCTTCCAAAAAAGGAAGAAACTCCAGCTGGTAATGTTTCAGATTCAAAGGGGAACGTCGCTTTATTTGCCAGCAGGGACACATCAATTAAGAGACAGTAAGAGATGTTTTGGTTTACTTTCCACAGAGGAAAGATAAACTCTCTGCAACCTTTCACAAATTTAACCCATATATTATATTTGCATTATGCACGTGTGCACAACACTTACGCATCCATTTGAAATAATTCACTGTTTTTGTTATGATTGATGTTGTTTCATTTTTTAGATATGATTATATGTAAACATGAAGATATCTGGTTTATTAATACACATTCCTGGTTTTATTGCGATTTATCTGTGTACTTTCCTTGTTACAAACAGAAAATAATGTGTCTGTCAAAATTTCATTAGCATGAAATAGCTTTAAAATGTCACAAAGCTCTCTTATCTTTTTAATGTCATGTATTCAACATATTTTTCAATGTTTGAAAGATGCAGAATTAAACTTCATATCTACTTTTTTGTAGTTTCAACTTTTTCAAATGGTACTTGAATTCATACTCAAACCTACAACTTTAGAGCAACATTGCACTATTTTGTAACGTCTTACAGCACAAGCTAATTTAAAAACAGCTTTGTGCTTTAATTCATGTTAAAAATGACAGATGTAGCTTTTCAAAAGCTGCAGTTGGTGATGAAACTCTGTTGGACTGAGCAAGATGTTCCGGACAGGTACGGATAGGCAGAGCGCAGATGTTAAGCGTAAGAGCAAGCCAAGTCAAACAGCCTGTAATAGGAATGAACCTCTTTGGCAACAGTTAACAACTCCTCCCTTGAACGATAGGACACACAACATTCGTCCCTGTTTGGCCCTGAAGGACTGGAATAGGTTATCAATTTAAACAAGGAGATAAACTCAAAACATTCCAGACACCTTCTGGTCAAGATCTGTCAAGTAGTTTTCCACCGGTCTCCTTCATTAGTGGATTAATGGTCCATCTGGGAGGTTTCTGGAGAATCTACTTCAGGTTTCTGTGAGGGATATCGATAAATTACCAGTTATACGGTTTTAAAGACTTTATTTAAGGTCAAACACTTCAGGTTTAATACAGCTGTCAAGTTCTCCAACCCTACGTATTAAATTTCATCACACACAGTTTGTGCTAAGAGCTTCAATATACCTTAAATCTGGCGCTATTAAATTTATAAGTGGTTTTGTGATTTATACCAGCCTGACAGACGAAAAATGGGCCAAAAATAAAAGAACAGAAGGAAAGAAAGAACAGAAGGTGTATATATTGACCAGAACATCAGAGATTTGGTATGAAACCTCATAGCAATGCCCTGGTAGCTACCCAATAGTCATTGCATACAATGTTCTACTACAAAAATACTAATACCTTCTGAGTGTTTTTCTACAACTCACAAAACATGGATCATATCCAGTTATTACATCCACCACCTGCAAACACACCAGAGTTCAATCACATAAATCAGTCACAAAGACAATTCATTTCACACACGTCAGCGAGGGCTTACAACCGAAGATGAATGCGGCCTTGTCTGACAAACTGCGGGTCATTACAGTGAAGTAATAAGGTGAGGAAAACATCTTTAAAGGCTTTTTAAGAATGATTAATTGGTCTTGTCTGGGAAATGTACACAGATAGAACAACAGCTGTTTTCATTTACATTTCTAAGCCAGGAATGTGCTCATTTTGACAGCTAGTTTTTTTGTTGCTGAGGCGGAAAATCGACAAAAAAAGTAACCGTAAAAGCTAATAACGTGCAATTTATCTAGAGATGTAATTAAACACGATGCTATTTTTATGTATTATGTATTATAAAATGCAAATGTGTTCGAATCTGACAGAATTAACAGAGGGAAGTACATTTTTGGGCCATTAAGCCACAAAAATCACGACTTATTGCATCTGAAGTCAAGGTTACCTCTGTGCTATACAAACAAGCAGGTGTGGAGATGCCCTGTTAATCTTGTCAATGAAATAATTAGACTTCAGCTTTTGGCATCTCAGTAGGTCTAAGATAAGACCAGCCGTCTGTTATTGTTTTGATTAGCCCTTATTATTCAATTAACCAAACGCACAATGTTTGAAATCTGTCCTCCTGAGAATTTACTAAAACTGTAACCTGCAAATATGAATCTCTTGACAAATAAATGAATTTATTGGTTTGGCGTTCGTACGTGTTTGTATTAGAGGTCAAATTCGTCATAGAAATCTGATGCATTAAACTTGGGTCAGTGCTGTAAAGCTAATGTTTTGTTCCTCAGATTTAATCATTTATCTAAAAACATATTTACATTTATTAGACACGTTTATCCAGAAAATTCAAGGTATACATTTTTATCAGCACTTGTGTTCCCTGGGATCAAACCCACAACCTTTGCACTTCATACACAACACTCTACCAGTTGAGCTACACAGGAACAGGAGCTTCTTTTTAATATATATACTTGTCAATGATTAAGTATTAGATAAATACAAGATAAAGTATTTATAAGGTTTTATATTCTTTCATTTTCTATATTTTTTTAATTGTTAAATTTGTCAATTTTGGGGCCAACTGGTAGAGCGTTACATTAGCAGCACAAAGGTTGTGGGTTTGATACCAGGGAACACTGATGAAAAATGTTTCCCTTGATTTTACACACCAAAAATAGACCTAAAATAAAATAGCTTTTCTACATAAAAGCCGTTCCATTAGAGTTTGCAAACTTCTTCGCAAAAGCAGACCATCATTTTGCCACAGCAGACAACATACACTTGGCCAAGACAGCGCCATCCATTGTCATGTCATCCTGAGAAAAAAATATTGACTTAGTGCCCCGGATATAAGACAAAGACTGTGGTGTGAATCGATCTTATGTCATCCATTGAGGAACAAGGTTTAGACTGTTACCGTCTTTGGCATTTTAAGAACACTTACACCATTAACGCAGGAGCGAGTGCTCCGAGTTCGGCATAAAAATGCCTGCAAATACCTTATTCTCTTTGATTTTCAAACCGTCCTTCCTGTGTGAGTTATTCACAGATGATAGTTTCCCGCCCTGCTGTTGTTTTTTCCTCACATCTCCTGTATTGTCAGATTCACTTGATAAATTCTGCTCCAGGCGTCGTTCCTTAGAGGCCGAAGCGGAAGATTAACTTTAAAATGGGTAAAAATGTTGTGCTGTTTCGAAGACGCTTGTTTAGCCACTAATTAGAGCAGAAAGTAAAAGAGCCTTAATGACCCTTGAGAAAACTAATCTTAAAAACGAAAGAATAAACTAAAAATTAAAGAGTTTCAGAGTATTTGTATACAGGCTCGGCTTCAGATACAGCGCATGTTATCTATTTTTAATGGCGCGGTGCACTTTGTGACATCACATGCAAGGCAATTATTGTATTATGAAGACTGAATATATTTCCCTGCTTGTGCAAAAGTCTAATACCACAACGTCTGACAATTTGTCACGATTTCCTATTTGTGGAATATTCTGCTTGGGTCTTTGCAAAGAATCTCAAGTCACAAAAAATTACATTTATACCAACCTTTGCATTCAGGCATTACACTAATTGGTAATACAGTAAATGTATATATGAAACAAGCCAGAAAAGGTGTTACTATATTTCCATATCCACCATTGTTTGCAGAAATACATTTGTTTATTTTGACTCTCTCTGTTTTGAACATTTTTTTGCAGGTTTTGACCTCAGCTGTGATCTTTCCACAGTTACACCTGTGAGAAAACACAGCGCAATGCAGAAAAATACAACAGCTACATATAAACAGTGCTGATACATTATAATGTGAGGGGTGAGTTGAACTCTGGGGCCGATTTGTCATTTGTGTGGTAAGATGTCATTGAAATATTCATTAAATCACTGAGAAAGTGAAACCAGTGGACAGATACGCAGATCAAAAACTCTCACATGCAAAAGACTTTACGTTTAATTCATTTGGCAGATGCTTTTATTCAAAGCAACTTACAGTGAATTCAAGGCATACGTTTGTAGCGCTACTTGTGTTCCCTGGGATCGAACCCACAACCTTTGCACTTCTAGCACAATGCTCTACCAGTTGCAATATTAAATTAATTGTGACTTGCAGCCTAGCGTGAGAACTGCAAACTCGCATGTCTTTGCATGTCTGGATGTGAGGGAGCGTTTGTATATCCACTGTAATTACAGGCATGTGGTTGTGTTGTCTGGTTTTGTCAGAAACCTCAGAATTGATGCGCGTCCAAGTTCGGTGAAGCAAATATTGATTATGTTAAAGATGCCGTAAGCAATTTTTTTTAAATAACAACTGTAAAATGTCTCTATTACCTGTTTTACCTGATGGCTGTCACTGAAATATGTGTGGTGAGAGACCACACTTGTCTCTGTTACAGCTCAACAGCTGGGGGAGTGGCCTATTACTTAATTAGCCAATCAGAAAGGAACATGCTATCCACATTTGCTGAGTTTACTATTATTTCTGTTAAGACCTGTGAATTTGCATTTATTGTGAGTTAGAAAATAACACCAACCATTTGTACTGTAAAGTGAAACTAAAAATGAGCAATAGTTTTTGATTATGCATTAATATTTTTTTGTTAATACCAGTACATTACATGTTATAATGTTACACAAAAAATGTAATACTGTATATAGTCTTAAAATTGCCTTCTGTTGGACAGAATTAAAAGTCTATATTTAAATGTTGTTTGGCTTGGACTTTGGGGGGATAGATTGAAAATCTGAGTGTACTGTGGCCACCAAGCCAAACTATTTACTTTTATTATTATTATTATTATTATTATTGTATTTTTTAATATTTATAAGTTGCATACATTAATCAACATAGCTACAACATATTTAAATGCTCATAAACAACACTAATTTACACTCCTTATGTCCTTATGATCTTGTTTATTCGTCTGCGCTGTTGTGTCTGTATACCTGTAAGCAGTTTAGAAAACATTTATGGGCTACCCCACTCATATCAGCTCATCTGAGGCACTAATCTAGCCAATGAAGTTTGTTAATGCCCCTGGCATTACGGTTTAATGAGTCGGTCCTTCTGGTATGACTGCAGGTTTAAAATGTTACACATTGCACAACGGCTTATGTGCATGTTTAGGTGAGAGGATAATTTCATCTGTAATTACTGCAAACCAGATTCCCATAACACTCGGCTCTTAAAGCGACAGGCAGGCTAACACATAACTAGCTCCATTAAAGCTTCTGTCAAACGGCTGAGGACTGTCAACAAACAGGAACTGTCAGTTGATATAATTTACTATGTAGCCTACATGGTTTTAATATAAGAGTAGTATTTATCATGGGATAAAATAAGAAGAATGCTAAAATAATCAAGCTGTTACATTCCCAGAGCAAGAGAAACAGTGAACTGTATTTTTTGTGTATATGTGGAATGCATAAAATATCACCTCTAAAATGTGTCTTAGTCTGTTGTCTTGTTCCAAAATGTTTAATGTTTAATTTCCACCAAAGAATGTTATCAAACAAGATACATCATTTGAGATCGATGCATCAACTTTTAAAATTATACCCATTCTAAAATACATCTGTACCCCCTGTTTGTGGCATTGAAACACACGGCCAGTGTGTGACACTAGCAGACACGCTGGCCTAAAACAGCGATCGCTGTGTGTTATGAGCTACGGCAGGGGTTAAACAAATAAACACACAAAATTAAACTATTAAAATGGCATTAGAAGATTATTCACACAGTCGCTCATTAAATTGAATTTGGCAGATTGTAGGAGAAAACATCTGGCTGTTGGATGGGCATCACAAACAGTTTTCACTGAGGTCATTCAAATTGTCTGTTTAATGTTGTTGGTTTGAATGCTGAACAGTGAACAAAACATTACAATCTGAGGTCAAAGCAAAACTCGTGTCTTTAGAAGCCACACAACTCAGAAACTCATTTGTTTGTTACATTTAAAGTGTCTACATTGACACAAATGCTTTCTTAAAATTTTTCATATGTAGAGTATTTGTATTTTGAGTATATTCACATTTATGTTTAATGAAATTTCCTGTAGTACAAAATAAAATGGACACACAAAAGATAAATGTTGACAAGCAGGTAAAGAGTTATGAATGAGGATAACACAGCCCAGATAATTTGATAATAGCCCAGATAATAGCCCAGATAATTTGATAAGGAGGAATTTTATTGATAAACATTTGAGACAAACATTTGAGATAAAAATGCAAGAATTTTTTAAACTGTTTCAGTTTGAGAGACAGAATGCTTAAAAGTAACGTAGGCGGTTTTGATGAGACTAGCGATAGCAAGCTAGCTTAGAAAGTTCCCACCCTCTCTTCTGAGCACTCTCTTAAGCCACGCCTCCTTCGACACACAACAGGCAACAGAGTCGGACCGAATGCAGTGATTGGTTGAACATTGTATGGTCCTGCACCCTCTACATAACATATATATTTAATGCATTTATGCCACTTATGTGAAGATACTTTCAACCAGCCTTTAAGCAAAAGTCTTCATGCTCTAATTTTTCTCACAGGTCTTGAGGAGAAACAATTGCAATAATAAAGAGATCTCATTTGATTTTCTTTCCTATGGGTAAGCAGTTTCACAGCTAGAGATGATTATTTGATTGCATTCCTGGAAAATAAGACCTGATTCAATTACAGTTAAGACAAACTCAGAGCTGAAACTGGCCGCCAAACTATTATTGTACAGAAAAGAAAACAGACAAACGGTGAGACAAATTGTTCGTTTATGAGAAACACAAAGTCTTGCCCTGCAAGAACAAGGACACAGAGTCAAATTATACAATTCAAAACACCAAATGAAGTTAAAACTTATTAAAAATAAACACATTGCTTTAGCATGGCTGATACGATCATTGCGGATACAATATTTTGACCAAATGCTTGTTTAGCTTCTGTATGACTTTTTTGAACAATGGTTCAATATTATACAGTATTGTACAGTATTTACATAAAGCCCTTGTTCACACATTGTTCTCTTAACAAAGAGTTTGAAGCTCCCAGCTCTACTGGAGAAAATGGCTCTTTTTTGCTTTCACACACTTTACCAATTCAAACTCATTTTCCCATTTATTTCGCACTTTGGGCCGGCCTGTTCTTTCATCACACTCTCGCTGTTCTCACAAATGGAAATTTGCCAAATGAAACCCTCAACTTGGCTGGTCCAACCTGAAGGGTTTTTGAATTGTAGTGTTTTCATGTGTGTCATGTGTCTTTTACACACCGATGAAGATGTTGAGTCAAACTTTGATGTTGGTCTAACTCTCAAACAAACCCTGAACATTTAAAAGCCTGGATTTAAGCATTATAGATAACTGCCACTTTTATCATTTTTTTAGGGCCCCATTAATTCTAGTGTGGACATGAGGAATGTAAATGTGGAATGAGGGTGGGAATGAGGGGTGACTTTTGGGAGCTATGGTGGACATAATTCAGACTGCAGGTTAGGCCTTCCTGTTAGCTCACCTGGTAGAGCATTGCGTTAATACCACAAGGATTGTGGGTTCAATCCCAGGGAAGGCAAGTCCTGATAAAAATATGTGTACCTTGAATTCACTGTAAGTTGCTTTGGATAAAAGTGTCATGAATAAATGTAAATGCAGTTGGAATGGTATGAGTGTGAAAAAATAATGGTGGAGTTTCTTCTAAAAAAAGAAAATAATATAGAATGTAATGAAGAGTCCTGCAGTATGATTTGTTCATTAGCTAAACTGACTAACACAAAAATGCACATTTAAATGTTACTATTATAATTTTAATATGCCATTGCAATTGGCAAAAAAGGAGAATTCACACAGTCTATATATTTTACACAGACATTCCTTCATGTACTTAATGTATGACTCTACAATTAGATTTACTTAAAAGGCTGCAGTACAGTTACACACGTAGCCGGCTAGCTGGCTATTTGTAAATGACTAACAGCTCTTTAATGTCCATTCTGTGATGTGAACTTGAGGACTTTGAACATGAGCTCTCAAAACACACTCGCTTTAGCGAAACGTGGAGTACGGAATAATGGAAAGATCAACATGTACAAAGATAATGAAAGACAGACAGAAATATTCCAGCCAAAGGATAAACAGAAGGATTTGGCAAAGAATTAAGAATAAAGTTTAACCTCTTTTGAAGTATCGCTCCATTTAGAAGCACACGTTTATATTCAAAGGGGCCACCAGATTTAAGATTCACCAGATATATTCTCTTGTGTTTTACAGGAAATAGGAGCATATTTGTTAAGAGTGACACTAGCGTGAGTGAACAATATTGGAATGTTTATTCAGTGAACTATGATTTTAAATTGAGTTTTTTTTTACAATTTAAAGTTGTGAGACATGAGAAAGAGTAACATATTGTAACTAGTGGTAAACACAACACAAAGAGAGTTCAAGGGTTAAAAACAAAGTGCTGCGGCTAACTCAAGGCCTAATCGAATGTGCATCCTACTGATACTAAAATAAACAAGGACGCACACGCTTTTAAACAAACACACAAGCACATATGCTGACTGGGCCTGGCTCAGTGTTGCTAATGACAGGGCAGAGAGATGGAACCAGGTGCTCTGAGTGCGAGTTTCTCACACACATAGATGTGCAGAGGATTGTGGGAAAATGCCAGGCCGTGTAGACACAACCCCCACCATGAGTTTCAGCTTTAAGCCAAACATTAATTAACCTGTAATTTAAGTTCCTTCAGCAGTCAGGCGTGTTTCTGAAGCTAACATAAAAGTTGTGGAAACAGAGTTTCCGATTATCTACAGCTCATTAGTGGAGTTTGCTATGGCAAGCATTATTAATACTTACTGGTAAGTTGCTTGTATATAGGCTTAACAATTTTAACAAAGCCCTATGGCTTTATATATAGTACCACCACAAATCTTGTGACGATTTGTTCCTATTGGCCAATTTGTATGAACTCATTTGTACAGTTTTGTACTTTCAGATTTCGCCTTAGCGAGGATGAGGTTTGGGGTGGAGTTAGTGAAGACATTTTCCACTTTTTTTCCCACCCTTTCTTGTAACATAAAATAATTGGAACCACATCAATATTTTATGCCTGTTTATTTGTTATGTAATGGGATGTTAAAAAACTGATCTCTGTCTGGTTTTTGACTGTTTATTATATCATACATTTAATTCTAAGACCTACTTAGGTCATCTACACTGTATGTGTTTTTCTATTTCCTGTCTAGTTTATTGTTTTGCTTACTGCAGAAAGCAGTACTGGCCTTTATTTAACCCTGAGCTAAGATATTCATCTATATATAACAATAGGAAAGTAGGTCCCTAAACAGGACAATAGCAAAGTACACAAAACAGCTCTTTGCTGTGAATCCCACAATGCACTGCAGTGCAAACCAGACAGTCAGCGCTTGTGTCACATGATCAGATTAATCAGCAGACGAGGCGGTCGTGACGACAAGCGTCACTGATAATGCTGATAGCCTCAGACTGGGTTGTGCCTTTGGGTCTAAGCTGGTGTGAAGGAGGATGAAATTTTGCATTCCTTCAGTCTGGATCTTATCCTTATCTCTTCCCCTCAGATCCCTCCCCCTGAGTCATTTCAAGTAACACAAGACGGAGAGACCATTTCTAACCTGTCTGTACCTGTTGCACGCTCTTCAGTGGATGAATTGTGTCACAGTCTGACCCGTGATGACATCAAAGGTGTTTTGTATGTAATATCTCAGGTCTTCTCGATCTGAAGACTCTGTTTTGTACCCAAACACAAGACATGTATGGTGATAAACAGAGATGAGCGATGAATGAGAGGAAGCTAACATCAGGTGTCTCATCTGTCTAGGGCTGGGATAATCTTCGGCTGTGTTCCAAAACCTAGTGTGCTCCCTATGTAGGCAGGATTTTAAGGCATGACTCCCAAAACTATTATTCAACAGCTGTTTAATTTTTTTTGCCAAGTTCTAAGACTGTGTTGCATACGTTCTGTGTGAAGGAATCAATCCCATAATTCAATGGGAAAACTCAGTAAAATAAATCCATGCTAGATAGATTACACATTTAATTACAAATTGATTTTTACGCAATGTGTGTGAAATCTATTTCTTATGCGTATTAGATTATCACAGTGTTAGCTCAGCAACATGCTAAGAGCAAACTATTAAAATCAATTGTGAGTCAAAAGGAATACAATTTATATAACGCACATATAGCAATCCATACTGGTTTGGATTCTGTTTTAGAAAGCAGCTCCCTAGGTAGACAGCAGGCAGCTCACTATGTTTTTGAAATACAGCCTTTGTCTGTGACGCATTCCCAGTCATTTTTTACTGTCCTGCCCCAGGATACTCAACTACAGCTGTGCTGGAAAAGACAACAGGAAGCAAATCAGGCGATCGTTTATACCTTGTTTTCCTGAAATCTAAAAGCTTTACTTTAAAATCCATAAGGAAATGAATTCATCAGGATTCAACATTTGTATTCATCTTATAAGGGTAATCTCATCCATCACTTGTTAATGCAAGGCATGGACAGAGGTCTCTCAAACAAAAACACTTCCTGGTTTGGATGGATGCTTTCCACTGATCTGGGGTCAGTAATCCATCATGGTTCCTGAGGAGAGATCGTTACTCAAGATGTGTTGACACAGGGCATTCCTGATAGCAGGGGTTAAACTCAACCCAACACTCCCTATTAATCACCCGCTCACCCTCTGAAAGACCCTCAGGGTAACTGAACTGGCTGCTCACCTTCCTGTACGCCCAGACGACACCACTGACTAGTGAGGCAGTCATCCTATCAAAACACTTTTAAGAAATTAAACCAGCCAAAATATGGATGGCAAGCAGAGACAATGGAAGTTGTTAGCAAAAATCTGGGAAAAGTTCTGGGACACGGTGATGCTAAATAACATGCTAAGTAAAATTGTTTGTCAAAATCATTGAAAAATGTCGCTATTTTATTATGTGGAAATTTACTTTTGTGCAAATTTGTACAATGCAAATCGTATGATTATTATAAAACAAGCATGAAGTTTCAATGCTAAATCTAGTGCAAAACTTGGGCCTAAGCAAATGGTATAAAAATATACAAATATATATTATTTATATATGTATACTGTATGTATTTAATCATACAAAATGTATGTATTGTAAAAAATGTATGTACGTATGTATTCGTAAAAAACAGGAATATACAAATTAGCCAGGAAGTACATGGGAAGGGATAGTTATATACAGAATAAATAAAAGACATGATTCTGTGACATTGCTATTCCACAGAGCACAAGCCTTTAACATCTGGCCTGCAGTCTGAATTGGACTGAGTGATATTAACAGCGCTTCCAGGAATGAGATATATGTGTGTACAGGTGCACAGAAAGTCCAACACATGAGTCTCTTTAAATGAGGGAAAAACAATCTTTTTCTTTATCGTTTGAAGGGTATTTTTTATTTTGTCCTTCAATTTATGACCAACACAGAACATTATATATCTTACATAGTATCAAATGGCTCTAGGTAGGCATGTTTGCTCTAATAAATAGCAGAGCGTAACAGATAGATGTGTTGTGTTCATGGTGTAACAGGCTCATCATTCACACCGTTAAAGGGAGGGGTGAATAATTTTCTCTCTGTGATGAAATATGTGATGCTTTGTCAATTCCTTATATGTTTGTTGCTAGGCTGCCATGTGGTAGATTCTATTAACCAACATAGTTAGGCTTTAAAATAAATCCATTGCTCCTGATAATACCGGCTTTTCAATATTGATCCCAAAGCATTACAAGCATGAACATGTATTGAACATTTAATAGAATCCACAGTGTGACAGGTTGATATTCAATGTGAAATAGGATATTAAATGTAAAAAAGAAGCAGACTCCATTTTATCCGTCTGGAGTTGATTGGACTGTAAAAAGCATTCCGAGCTGGAACTGAGGTGGAGCGTAACATGAGTTTGAACCTAAAGGTTTTATTTGAGTGGGACGCAGAGCTATTGTCTCCAGTAACCAATAAACATTGACGAAATTATAGCATTCGAAACTTAGCAACTATAGCATTTAAAAGTCTCTCACAACCGCCAATACAGACCAAATATTTTTATGATGGTATTTAAATGCCCTCTAAATTCCGAAAAATTCCTGCCCCCAATATTAACTGAACACTATTGATTATTTTAAAACCCAGATTTCTCACCCTTTAGTAAAAATCACACAGCTTCACATTTTATAAAGTGAAAACCATTGTCCTGGTGGTGAGCAGCAATTTGCCCACCTTTAAGGAGTTAAAATGGGACCACCTTACGTCTCTAATCATTTCCTGCCCCCAGGGGTTGGTGCCAATGAGAATGGAGATCATGAGATCAAGCTGTTGGTGTAGGGAGGGGTTTGGAACGTGTGTGTGACCCCCCCCCCCAACCCCCCGGTGTGCCTGGGGGTCTCTTACCACTGATACAACATCTATCCCATGAGCACATACTTGTTTCATTGGAGATAGTTAAGATCTGTGCTCAGATGTGGATGATCTCTACTGTTGAGTTTTGTTGAGGAAAACTGGGCAACAGTTTTTTAATTATTCCAGGCTGCGTTTGGCACCTATTAAAATCACCCATTGGATGTTTATCATTTGCTTTCACTTTCCTCTTACGTGATTCCAAATGTGAAACAGAGATGCAATCGGCAGCTGTTTTGCAAAACGCATACCATCCCTTATCTGAGCGAGCAGATAAGATGTTTTAGAAGCTCTCTTGTTACATCTTCATGCTGGTCTTAACTTTACCTACCAGAAGTGACTGGAATCAAACTCAAACATTCATGTAGAAAACAAGCTTAGCTTAGCCATTGCAGCCAGGGCTAAATATTTCTCCATGACCTCCAAGCTTCATTAAACAATAACAGAATATTTCAAATGTAAGCAAAATAACAGATGTTTAAAATTTGTGTCTAATTCCTAGCTGATTCTGCTTAACATTGCTAATATTTCTGCACTGTGCTTTTCATTGGCACTTTGTACTGTAGTGTTTAGTTCTAATTCTACACCTGTTTACAGTCTTAACACTTGAACCAGTATTATTGCTATATTTACATTTATAATGTTCACGCTTAGCGGTTTGGTGTTTTTAACACCTCAGAATTTAGGAATTAACACATCTTTGGCTAACCAAGTGAATTGTTACATACACAACATTATGTACAGCTAAGTGGAAGTCAATATTTGCAAATAGCACACAGCTGAAAATGTGTACAAAGCTAACCTTTTTGATGTATTTGCATGCATTTATTTTTCTAATGCCCTAATAAAAATGATAGCAGTGTGTCTATGTCCTGTTGCTGTTTTTAAACAGTAACACTTTGCTGTTTTTGAAAGTAACACTTTGTTATATGTTACAAATACAACAACCAACTATTGTATGTATGAATTCACTTTAGCCAGAAACAAACTATATGTATGTACACAAATAAAGACAGACATTTTTGAATAATGGCTTGGAAACATATTTATGGTTGCCTGAAAATTATATCCCTACAACCTGGGCATTGTTAGCAACAATGTTGATTCATATCACAACTGTGGACCTAAACTGACCTGAATTTAACAATCTACAAAACATCTTAAACCTGAAATAAACACCATGTAACATCTGTGTCCTAAATCCTTTAAATGATTACTATTATTATATTTTTAACAGAACTGGAATGTTTCTCTTCTTATTTTCGTTGTTGGCAGATGTCTGTAAAAGGACTTCGCTGGTGCCAGACAAAGCAATCTTCACTTTATGTTTTTCATACAAATGCCACGCGTTAGCAAAGATTTTTTAAAAAACTGAAATGTGAACTCCTTAGCATAACTTCAAAAGAACACAGTAAAATGTCCTTCACTAAAAAAAATTTGTACTATATCTTCCAAACGGGATCAAACGATTCAGACATGTCCTGGAAATAATGTCTTCATCCTGTGTGGCATGCTGGTATTTGTTATTAAAGAAACACGGGCCTCATTGTTCATCTTATGTTAGAGATAAAAGAGGATATTTAAAGGAATAGTTCACACAAAAATGGAAGTTTTATCATTATTGTCTCATTGTCTCATTATCATTATTTTAAATGTTATTTTTTATTTTTTCACACAAAAGGCTATAACGAATAATTTTAGGGTTTTTTAATAATTTTAGGCTTTTTTCCATGCAATGACAGTTAATAGCAGTTACAAAAGATTTTCACTTATAACCAACTTGACTTTCAGTTAAAGTATCATGACTTTTTGAAGCACAAAAGATACAGAAACTCAAATGTCTATATTAGACATTTGAAGTAGTCACAATGCACGGGGATCGTCTGAAAATGTATGACGTTGAGACAGGTCAAGAGCAAACAAATGATTTGTCAGGGAAATGTATTTTACCACAAGGGCCAGTTTGTTCCATTGGCAAAGCAGACGACAGACAGATTCATTGTAGCTTATTTAGAGATTTTTTTAAAACTCTTTTTTTAAAACTTGATTCTGCTAATGAAACCTGTCAAAGAATCGTTTTGTCCTACATACAATATAAGCAAAGTTTGAACCATGAAAACCATGAAAGTCATAAGATAGACTTCTTAAATTGAATTACCTTGTTGATTACAGTCTGTGTAATTTGATGTCTCCTTTCCAGTCCTCTGTCTCTTTTTCATTATCTCTTTCCATCATTTCCTGTCATTTGCTGAGCACAAAGCATCTGATTGGAAGCTGAATGAAAATCAACGTGGTTGATTCGTGAACCTAATGGAGAAAGCAACTGATGAGCTCAGCAAAATACAACGTCGCTGAGAATACACACAAAAAATACAAAGAACTGTGAATTTGTGGTTCAGCTGGAGGTCATACATTTAGTCCATAACCTTCAAAAGATTTATATCAATGCCATCATGTTTTATCCACAATTCAATCTAAAGATCTCTGAAGTTCCACCGTTTTCTACCTTTTCAACTTTTTTTGAGAACTTTTCTTTACATAATTAGAAACGAGAGAAGCTGATTGGTCGTTCAATGCCAGAGTTGTTTTTGAAGAACTTGTCGTTCTTTTTCAATCCTTGTGCCAGAGATTCAGAGGAACCAGGTCATGAAAATCATTGCTTGGCCAAGGAAAGCGATTTCCTTCATTCTCTGCTGAAATGCAATTTTGTTCGGAGTAAAATTGCGGCGCTCTACGAAAGAGATCGCGGGAGAGATAAAGGATGGATGGATGCATTTTAAAATAGCAGTAAACACATCTGATTGTGCTCAGAATCCATAAGCTAACTCTATTATGGTTGTATTGAAGTATAGCAGCTGTTTTGACTACCACAGACACAGACATTTTTAGATTCCAAAAACAGACAATAACAGAGGTCACCACCTTAATTTAAATGAATGAATCCTGTCAAGGAGATGTCTGGGTCATTGTAT
>JBAJNP010006876.1:0-24223 GCA_036877545.1 Yasuhikotakia modesta | reverse complement strand
GTTTTATTCTGTGTTGTATTGTAGCACTTTGGGCCTGGGGAAACATTGTTTCATTTCACTATGTACTTGTATATGGCTGAAATGAAAATAAAAATCCACTTTGATACCCAGTCAGGTTTACACTAAACATACTGTATTTGGTTTTACTATAATGTATATATACACATGTAATTTTTTTTGTCTCTTACACTGCAAAGTTTTCCATGTCAATGTATGCTGTAACTATATGTTTGACAAGAAGATTTATCTGAGCTCTCTGAAATGCTTGAGAAGCGGTCATTTTATGATGCTGCAGCTGAAGTTATAAGCAAGCAAAGAGAAGGACACAACAATAGTAACACAGTTTTAAACTTCAAAGTGTCCTCAGAATGTCATTTCTCTCTCTGAAATCAGGCAGCTAGTGTCCAGATGGCTGTTCTGCCTGTCCTCCACAAACAGCCAGACTGCTGTTCATATCATCTCATGTGTGTGTGTTCATATACTGTTTAATTATTACCCTGTTCGAACTCCTTTGTGCATGCTTTTTTGTTAAGCAATGTCAGACACCTGAATAATGCTCTGAAAACATTTCTACATTTCATTTGCCTGTGTATGCCCTCTTTATTCATTCTGTATCTCTACCTCTGTCTCTCTCTTACTCTGCAGCAGCAGGTGAGTGGGAGATACCTTGGGGATACGGATAAGCCCAGTTCACACAAGCGTCTCATTAGTGAGCACTAAATTACACTCCAGACACGTCTTTATGTAGACTAATCATATTACAGCAACCAGGGGAGAGAGAGAGGAATGATGATGGTGATGGGGCAGAGGTAGAGTGGGGTCGCTGCTTAACCTTTCTTGCAATTTGATTTGCCTGGGAGGACTCAATGCAATTGAAAAGCAATGTGTGACAGCGGTGAGGTTATCTCTCCATCTATCTGCAATCAACTTCCTCCACTTCTTCTTCACCCACCCCACAATTGTCTTGTCCCACGGGGACCCTCTCTCTCTCAGCATTGTGAATTCAGTTGAGCCGAATTTAATCACTGGTGTGGCACACGCCTCTGACCACTGTGCACAGTCATTAACCTTGACTACCATAATTGAATTCAAGGTTGATTGCTTGTGACCCCTCCTCAGCTCAGGTCCTTAAAATGTACATATTCATTATAGGGTGCTGACTCTAAATGGATGGCACAGGGAAAGCTGTAGCAATCTTACCACAAACGCCGGACCTGTGGGAGGGGTGGGGGGACTAATTGCATGTTGGAAAGGATGATTTGATTATGAAAAGTATGAGGGAATGAAGACAGATCTTTGTGACACTGTCAAATTAAGGTCATCTGTGTAATGTGGCTACATGCAATAATGTACAGTAAAAATACCAGGGAAAAAAATGAAAGGAAGAAAAAGAAAGCAACAACTTACAGGGGGAACTAATAATGTGTCTTTTCACGGCCATGTAATAGCTGCTCTAGAGACTCTTGAAACTGTATGTGATAAAGCAATATATCAGTATAAAAGCAATATAAAAATATGCCAGCTCTGACCCTCTTAAACTACCAGTGTCAGACGCTGCTTATTCTATGTAAGGGTAGTTGTTAGATAACATGTTCATGCATATAAATTAATTGTCACGCTCCCCCGTGAACTTTATGGTTTTGTCCTGTGTTTCCCCCATAGTCTATGTTCTTTTGGTTTCTCCCATCGTTTCTTGTTTTCGTTAATCTCCCTCACCTGTGTTTAGTTATCGTGTTCACCTGTTCTGTTGATTGGTTTCCCATTTAAGTTGTTCATGTTCCAGTTTTCTTGGTCGGTCCTCGTTTTAATGTCATTGATGTGAAGTGCTACTATATTTTGTTTTTGATGGTTTGAATAAACCGTTTCTGGCTCTAGAATCTGTTTCTCTGCGTTCTTTGTTCCAGTCACGCCACAACTCGTGACAGTAATAGGCAAAATGCTGTTTAATGTTTTTTTTTTTTCAGGTGGGGTAGCATGTCACATTGCAGGGCATTAACTTAGCAGAATTAATCTTTATTACTAGCAAATAAAATTAAGGATTAGCACTGTTTAATAGTTTTGTTTATTATATTTAGTCATTATTTTATTTAAACTTGTATTAAAGTAATTGTAATTTTTCCTCTTTTAATGTGGTTTATATGCAGTTCTACATGTAGGTTCTGTGCTTGGCTAACATGTCTCAGAAGAGACAGACAGAAACAAATGGCAGATGGGAATGAAGTGAGACACATTCCACTGTGTACACATACTCATGTTGTCTCTCACACCAGCACTAAGTGTTTCATAATCCTGCCATCACACAGTGCCTCTCTTACAGCACTAATTAAATAGGGGTGGGGGTTAGATGTCTAAACCATCCTAAAGAGAAAAACCTTTAACACAACACACACACACACAGGCCTGTTTTCCTGCCCTACCCCTGCGTCTTGTCTCTAATGGCTGTCAAATTACTATCACCCAAACAAGACAATTAATTTGTCTCAGGCATCTCCGCTACCAGTCACATAGATTAAATAAAGTTTTTTGCTGGCAGAGAAAAGCTATACAACAGGAAATGGATGATTGCGATATTACAGCACACAAAGCTTACAAGTAAATTGATCTTACAGTAAGCCAGAAAGATTGTAGTGTAGGATGATGTTTGCAAACAGCTACTCTAAATGATGTTGCTGACTGCTGCTATGTGATTTATACTGATTTAGCTGTGGTTTTAATCTGATTTTACACTAATTGCTTAAACCCTTTGAGAAAATGAAAAATAAGGGGTTATATGGTAATATTGCATATATAAACAATTTGTTTAATAACTTTTTTATCCCACAGACAGCTTTCGTTTTGTTTTGCAACTTTCAAGTAATTTGCAAGATGAATGCACAAAAACAACACCATAAATCTGAAACACTTTGGAGGCATGACTTTGCTTGGGGGCATGTCAATTAAGAAATCATTGGAAAAGCAAACTGGTGTATTCATAATTAAGAGCTCATGAATTTTTGTAAAGCTTACAAAAAAAATGTAACTTCCTGTACTTCCTATGCCTGGACGCGGAGGCGGGTTTCAACTTATATATATACACACACACAGATTTCGGGCAGTGTACCTTGAACGTACCCATTGAACATCTGGTTCCACAGAATCTTAGATGTCTTTGATTTGGTAAAAGCTGCCACCAGACTGTAATTCCGAATAAACCTGTGAAAGAAGTTAGCAAAGTCTAGAAAATGTTGTAGTTCCTTAATTGTATTGGGTTGGGGCCAGTTGAGCACAGCACTAACCTTACTGTCATCCATAGCAACCCCATCATGACCCATGACATAGCCCAGGAAAGTAGTGCTGGTTTTATAAAACTCACATTTCTCTTCCATAGCGAAGAGCTGATTCTTGATAAGGCGATTGAGGACTGCTTGTTACTGTAACGTGGACTCATTGGGTTTGGAATCCATTTGCAGTTTATTTGAAACAGGCAGAGTCAAACAGGCGAGGGTCGTACACAGTAAACAGGAATATCATAGTCACAGCAAAACGTGAACAGATACCTGGCAGTAGATCGGGGCAGGCAGCAAACCAAAACCAGGCACAGTCCAAGGGGCAGACAGAGAACAATCACAATCCAGTAAACAGTCCAGGTATTAACGGGTAAGCAAACGCAGTGAAACGCTCGGAATAGCTGCATTGGCAAACTAGACTTTGCCCCGAGTCTCTGTTCAGGGTGAGTATAAATATACACACGGTGATTATCGAAATGGCCGCCAGGTGGAGTGGCCGTGGCCCAGATACGGGGTAGATGGGTAATGTAGTCTTTTAGACCATTAGAGGGGGCCAAATTCGTGACATTTACGTTAATCCAAAATTTGAATATAGTCCAGGCAAAGGGTGAGGCAGGTAGCAGACATCCAATAAGTAATCCAATGAGTAATCTGATGTAATCCAATAAGGTAAACACTCAAAACTGTTGCAGAGCAAACAAGACTTCTCATGAGGATTTGAGAGATTAGAGTTTATATTGAGTGTAAAATGATCTGGAACAGGTGTGGCATGACGAGGAGTGGTCGGCCTATATTAAAATTTCGCCCAATCCAGATCCAGCAGCTATCAATCAGTTTTCTGCAGAGTATGCAGCATTATAGAAAAATGTAGTTAAATAGTTCAATCAGTATTTCAGGGATAGCTCCCTCTGGTGCTGTAGAGGAGGCGGTGCAGGAGCCTCCTCTGGAACAGTGACCAGATGGAACAATGCACTGGACATCCTTGATAGATTTTTGGAACAGCAACCGACAATCTCAGCTGCACTTTTTCACCAGTCAGTTGGAGTGAAAAGAATCCAAAACAGAAGCCATTACACTGCTGGTAAATTCATAATGCAGTCAATCTTTTTGTTACAGTATGTGGGGGTAATCCAATAAAACAGGAAGATAATATTAAAGTATTCTATAATAACAAATTTACAGGAAAACTTACAGGAAAAAATATCACGACTGTACAAGGTCTGACCAAGAACTGATAATGACCAGGGATTGTGAACAAAGTAAACTGAACAGGGCAAGGGAAGGGTAATCAGGAATTAAGGCAGGGAAGGAGGTGCTAATAAATACTAATTATTGAGATAATTAAATAACTATGATATTATTAGTTATTGTGAAGATGAACTAACTCTAATAGACCATTAGAGTCTCTAGTAGACCATTTAACCCTGTGGTTTTGTAAAGATTATGGTAACGTAGCATCATTTTGCTTTTCATTGCCCTTTGGGACAATTATTGTCATCTCCAGAAAAACATTTAAATGGCAACAGACATTTTATGGCATCACTTGTGTTTATCAGAGTGGGAAGAAATTGAACAACTCAAATGTTTACATCTTAAGTGTAGATGGATAGATAGATAGATAGATAGATAGATAGATAGATAGATAGATAGATAGATAGATAGATAGATAGATAGATAGATACATAGATACATAGATAGATAGATAGATTTATGTCAACCATTGGGACTCACATCAGTGTTGTATACAGACAATGGTTGCCTTTGGCCAAGGGTTATATTGTCTTGTGTATGTGTGCAAGTATTATATATGTGTGGGAGTAACCTATAATACTGCACACTCTTACACACAGGTCAACATATCGCTGAAACTTCTGGTGAGAGGAAAGCTGAAAGGTTATAGCTGTTGACCCCGGCCATTACTATGTTTGTGTATGTGTGTGTGTATGTGGCTACCACTAAACATGTTGAGTCATAAAACTCTTTTATCATTAAACTCTTTTTAATCCCTGGCAATTCTCCAAAACAAAAGCTTCTGTATACCCTGGTGGTCTGGTTTAGTGTTTATTTATATGTTTGTATCCAACCTAAAACACATTACACTTGTCAAAGTCTTATGTGCAACCATAATTTTCATAGCAAAAGAATTTAATTGGGCACCAGTTATGACATGACAATTGATATGCATCACTTTTTTATGTGCTTGGTTCTATTTTGCAAGAAATCTGCAAAGGTGATTCATCTACAGCAGTGCAGAACAATATTATTGTTACATGCAGGACTCGAATGGTCGGGGGGAGCGGGGGAAGGGGTGTGGATGGGGGTTTGGCATCCCCATGTTGAAAAAATGACAAAAGGTATCCCCTCTGTAAAACCACTATCCCCCCTTACCATTCCCTTTACTCTAAAATAATAGTATTTAAAATACAATTATTATTATATTATTACATTTACATTGATGCATTTAGCAGACGCTTTTATCCAAAGCGACGTACAATTGAAGGAACATTATATATAAATATAAACGCTGTGCTAATAGCAGTAATTGGCAGCGCATTAGCAGCGCATTAGCAGCGCACCCAGGATATCAAATGCTTCATAAAACGCTTTTGCGGCGCTTCAGAAGGTTTCAAGCTTTTAATATTCTTCGAAAATAGAAAAATACAAGATATTACATTTCTATGATTATTGTTTAAAGATATTCCTCGGACATAACATTATATATGCGCATTGTATTTCTACTGCGTTGCTTTCAGAAAAGATCTTCATGTTTTCACATCTGTAAATCATTCATTAATGCGCTGAGTGTGAGACGCAGCGATTGACTGAGTTTAGCGCAGCGTTGGTACTAAAGGCTTGTTAGTAAAACCACCGAAGCTGTTCTGTAAACACGACCTCACCGGGTTTATTGCTTTAATAAAACGATTGTCCTGTAAAAATATGTTACATCACTTGGAACAAAATGTTAATAACATATTTTATAAATTATCTAATTTTCCGTTTCACTTTGTGTCATTTCTGTTGTGCCAGACCGGAACTATCCGTTTCAATAAAGTTTCAATCTGTTAATAATCATATAGGTAATTTATAATGTATATAATTTATAATGTATATAATAATTTATAATGTATATCATTTATAATGCGTATGTATAATTTTTGCCTGTGGTCAGGTCAGCTCTGTGTAATGTTTGTTATGTGATGTGGTTTATCGTGACATTAAACGCACAAGTCAAGAGCAAGAAAGAAAAGTTTCAAAGAAAATCTATGAAATGTCTGCAGTATCTAGTATTCATAGTCATGTAATGTTGATATGAAATTCATACTGATTTGTATAAAAACATACGACGTGTCAAAGAAAGATCTTGTTTTTAAGCATACTTTAAAAGCCTCTCTGTCTCCCTGTCAGTCATTCTGGTCTTATGCATTGGGTCCTGTTGTAATTACTGCGTAGGACGGGTTACCTGCATTGATTTCCCTACATGTGTCTTATTACTCAGGACCCGGCAGGCGCGCGACACACAATAAAAGCTGTCAGACGCGTTAAAGATGCTGGGACAGATAACCCCCAACATTACCATCCTAACGGGCCGCTTGACACAAACCCGCCGTTCTGTGAGAACAGCTTTAAATGGGAAATTATTACACATTAAACCCTCGACAAGACTCCTGGATCGAAGAAGATCAATATTTTGCCAGGACTATAAATCAGCAGCTTCGCTCTCCACTTCACTGCCGCTCTGCTCAACATATTTAAATTTTATTGTTACAAATTAATTCCAGCATTTTCTCTTCATTGAATTAAGGCAAGTGCTGGTACTGTCACAAATGTTATGCTGCTTCGGGGAGACAAATTGCCGGCCTAGACACGGGTAACAAGCGCCAGTGTTGAGTCCCTGATAATCTTCCCACTAATTCTCCATTACAGCAAAATGAAGCCATAAATCTTCCTGACAGCTGATCGATGTAAACATTGTTTCCCCCATGATTGCCGGCGCTCCCAGCGGAGGTTCTGTCCGCTCACCGCGCTCTGAAATTACTCCCGGCACGAGCGCAAGCGACAGGGAGCGAACTTGCAGCAGGAGAGGGATGCAGGGGTGCGCGCTCGCAATGCTCGGAATAAAGTACGTTGAATAAGGCACAGCGCCAGCAGGTGAACTCGAAGGGATGCAGGTTTGAGTCTGTCCATTACTGGCCTGTAAAGAAAAAAATATTTGTTAAAGTTTTTGTCATAAGATGCCCAATATTTTCTATAGCTGTCTGGCGTGTGTTAGTATCACAGGATTGCAGGAAGCCAGTAAATCATTAATTAATAAGTAAACCATTAATAAGTAATAAGCAGCATGCAATGAAAAGATGTCAGGGCATTAGCAATGTCCAGCAGGGAAATAGTGGAAATATATATCATATAATACCTTTATTGTTTATGGATAATTTCCTGTAAATGTAAAAAAGAAACTGGTGGTGTTGCTATTAAATTGTAGTGAAGCAGTCAGCGTGTAAACATGAAGACAGATACCTTTAGAAATCTGCAAAATACTTTAAATGGCAAAAAAAAATACGTTTTAAAACCTTTTGGCTATTAATACAAAAGGTTAAATAATAATAAATAAAAATACACATTTATGATTTAAAACCTATTCATAAAAACATAAGGTACCTTTGTTCGTAACTCCAGCAAAAGTTTGAGAAAGAATACTGATATGTGTGCCAATATTTCTTGTATTCAATATTCTTATATTAAAAGTAGTTGAAGAAACTTTCCCACAAGTGGTTACATGGGCTGACTCAAGAGGAAAAGACAATTAACATAAAACACAACAGGCGGTTTTCCCTTGACATTTAAGCATTGACTCAGTATTATGATCAAAATAATAATCGAATACTTAATTTGCAATAGTTATAAACATCTGTTTCCAAATATCAATTTTCTAGATCAATGCCACTGTCAATATTATCTCATGTAATAAACACTAATCTTACTAATCTACCACACCTACTGTTTGGTATGGTAATTTATTTCTTTTTTTCATAATCCAATATTGTTGATACTGCTGTAAATTAGCTTTGCTTTCAGTTTTTTACTACTTGTGTAGCCTTTCTAAGGCTGCTCTATGCAGTCAGTTGGAAAAAAGGCCTGAGAAATTATTTTATTTTGTATTTATGAGGACCATTCAATAGACAGCCATGAGCATTAGGAAAGAACAAGAAATGCCCCTTTCAATACAAACATCGTCGGTTGGCTTTAAAGGTTATGGCTCACCCAATTGGTCTCAGTCTGGCAGTGTCACTTGCATTATGACTTCATCACCCTGGGAGAAGAGGTTGAGCAGAAAGAAAAACAGTTGCTAGACATTCGTCAATGTCTGTCTTAAATTACAGCTCAACCAATCACTGCAAAGGATCAATAGGGAGCCAGTCAGGGAGGAGTGTGGGATGTGACCAGTGGGACATAGAAGAAAAACTGATCAATACAGGAGGATGGATTTTGTCATCTTGGAAATGCGCTGTCAGAGAGAAAGTCTGCACTACTATGACACTGTGACCAATATCAAAACTGTCCTGAAAGTTGCACTAATATTTTGAGTTTGAAATAATGAGGCCAACAGACCCCCCCACCCCCCCAGAAAACTTTAAATCTTTCTTGCCAAAGCAAAACATCAGTACTTGTCAAATTTTATTAAACCTTATAAAAGTTCTTAAAACACAACTTTAGCAGCATTATCTAGAAATATGATAGATCTCCTGACTTCTCTGGTACAACACTAAAACCTGGTTACTAAAAAATAGTTACTTTTTTAGACTATTACTCAATTTGCATCCTTGGACTGATTCTATAATTGTTTAGGCCATTAACAGTTAAAATAGCTAAAGCTTAATAGTTTGAGGAAGAAGTGACTGATGCCAATTCAGAGACCTCAGAGTTAAGGCAATCCTTTTGCTTAAGATATATTTACTTTTTATATTTTTATACAGTTATTGAGTCATTACAGTTATTTCAGTTATTGAGTCATAATAAAATTACCAGGGTACAGCATATGGAATTGGTTGGTTTTCACCTTGAGGAACATAACAACTGTCTTAGACAATTGCATTTTATATGATTTAAGCCTGTTGTATTTAGGAAAGGTAATTCAAAAATCACTATCATGATATTTTTGAAAATGTGCAATCAAAAGCAGAAAATTATTAAAGAATGTATATATATATATATATATAGGTGCGGTATTGGTAACTGTAAGATTAAATCTAGAGTGGGGCTAGAATGTAGTTGTAGTAGAATGTAGAACGTAGTAACCACCGAAACATGGCAAAGAGCATTGACCTTCTGTGGAATGTAAAATTGCATGATCAGAACTCTACAAATTGAAAACAATCCCCATAAGCACCTGATTACATTTACACAACACTTAATTGCCCTTGTCTTGTTTCTTGGTTGCTCCTTTTAATTCATATAGTTATTCTGTGTTTTTGTTTGCATCGAAAAGGTGACTTGTCTTGAGGCATTGTATTATCTTTCAGAAAATGTCTGTGATTTAAAGTGTAACATTTCCAAGCTCTAAGGTCAAAGCTGTTTTCTCTATTCCCTCTCTTTCTTTTCCTCTTGCCCTTCTATACAATTGATTATAAAGAGTTCAAACAACATGCATGCATCCTGGAGTCCTCTAGCAACACAGATGAAGTGCTGTAAAGTGCTGGTGGGGAAGCAGGCACAAAAACACTTTCCAACTTCTTGCTGAATCATATTTCTAGGTGTGACCTCAGAGTCAAGGTCAACAGGTATTGTGGCACAAGTAGTATTGGACCACTGAGCCCTTGTGAAGCTTGTGCTTTTTCCAGCTGTCTGGTTTAAATGTTTTTCAAAAATGGATGTAAATGTCTTGCTTTCTGTTTATTAAAGTCTGATTATACAATTGGCATACAATAATGCAAAACATGAGGCTATACAATGGGTCAAATGACTGCTTCAACCTCATAAATACACTAAAGCATAAAGCAGACAAAATGCATAATGCAATAGAAGACAACAAATGCAGAGTGTTGAACAGAAAGTTAAATGAAAGGGGCCTTTCAGGAAGGTTATAAAAGACATTTAACTCTAACTTTGTCAAAACAGCCCTTTGTCCACATACTTAGCCTCTAAACCCAATTTCATAAAAAATATCTGTAACAGAAAGAAACATTTATGCACATTCCTTGAAAACATGTAAATCTCAAAGATATCTGTTATACCTAATATGGCTTACCTGAAAACGTTTTAACTATTGTAAACAAACCTTCAGTAAACATTTTAAAAATAAAAAAATGGATTTTCATACATTCAAAACATAAACCTCTAAAAGACACCTGCTAAGTATTTCTGCCATCTTCAACACCTAATAAATTATTGCAGATTAGGAAACCTTATAAAAAATAAATGTCCCCTATGTCAAGGTATTCATTAAACATCTAAGTGTGTACAGATGTCTAGGTGTGCCATCCAGGTTCGATTGACAGGGTGCAATTGTGGCAGGAACCTTCCCACATTAAAATAAAATGCTGATTATTGTCTAGAAAAATTGGGAGCTCAGCCCTGTTCCCTTAAACCTCAAAAACAGCTGTGAAGATGTGGCACAGATAGTTTAGTAGTGAAGTGGTTCTGGCACAGGCACCAGCACCACCTGAAAAATGGTTTAAAAGGGCAGAAGATCTAGTTCAAGGTTTGACCAGAGACACATGGAAAACACCTGCTGAGCAAGTGAAGAACATTTATACTGTGACCCACAGCAGCAGTTTGTCTCCTATACATCAACGTGTGCTCTGCTACTGTCCCTGATTCTCTAGCCCCACAGGGGGTCAGCTGTGTAAGGAACATAAAAGGCCAATTTAATTTAGCACGTCCACAGTTCCCAAGTATTTTAATTCAGACAGCTATGACTGAGGAGTTAATATTTCACTTGTCAGAAGGCAGGTCGAGACCACTGAATCATTGTAATTCTCATTAAGAGGCTCTCCCCCAGCAGCACCCTAATTCAAAATAATGAAAGTAAAGACTGAGAGCAATTCTAATGCCAGTTGAGTCCTATCTTTTAATATTTACCCCTTGATGGATTAGGGAACCAGGAAATTCATCTTGGATCATGGGACCAAATTCAATAAGAGATCATTCCAGGAGTATTGCATTTTATAATAATGTCATTTAAAGTGTCGTCTTCCATTCCCATTGTCCCATATGTATGCTTATATAATGGTGCCAGAGGGATAAACTTTTACAGCAAAGCAAACCATCGTGCACTTTCAATCTCTCTCTCTCTCTCTCTCTCTCTCTCTCTCTCTCTCTCTCTTTCATTCACTCTCTACATGTCTGCCGTCTTTTCCTTTTTCTGACCACATACAGGTAGGGAACAATTTAAATCTACTGACAGTTTAGTTTATGTATTTATTTGTAACATTTTAATTATTATTAAAGTTATTGTAAAATAAGTGGGGACAGTGTATAAACTGTTGTAAACTGCTAAACTGTTGACATGCAAATTTATACAAACAATTTAAGGTACTCTTTCTGATAATAATATTGGTATCCATTTCTATCAGTAGTCCACTTTAGACATTCAACTAACTATAAGTAACTTGCTGCCACTTGCTACTACTACTAATTTTTTATACTACACACTAAAAAGTTGAATTGAACCCAATTGTTGGGTCACAGATGGACAAACCCAACTATGGGCTATTTAACCCAACAGGTTGGTTTGTACAAGTAACCCAACTCTATGAGATGATTGTTTAACCCATCATTTATGTCTTCGGGGGCAGTCATGACCTAATGGTTAGAGAAGTGACATAAAGAGTAACCAGAAGGCCATGGGATCAAGTCTCATATCCAGCACAGATTGTCGGTGGGGGGAGTGAATGACCAGTGTTCTCTTCCACCCTCAATACCACGACTGAGGTGAGACCCTTGAGCAAGGTACTGAAACCCCAACTGCTCCCCGGGCACTGCAGCAAAAAAGGGTAACCATATTTGGCCACACTGTACTTCATAATAACATTTTGTTGGATAAGAACAACCCAATGTGTAGATAATGTGTTTAAAGCTCTGTAAAATTGGACATTATCAGTATATCCTCATTTATTTTGTGAATTTTTGGCATACTTTGCACTTATGGCATACTTTGCACTTTTATTGTGGTGTACACAATGTGTGTGGCTATATACAAACCAAAAACAAGCGTATTTCATTAAGAAAGCACATTCATATTATATCTAAAATGACAAATGCCCAGATATGCAGTAAGTTTAAGTCAGACAAAGATGGTCAGAGGACGTTATACAAAACAGACATGTTACAGACATATTTAAAACATGAAAGTTATAGGGAAGCATCCTTTGAATTCTTTTTTTACCAATTTGTAAGCAAATGTACAGTGCATGTTTAGGTACTGTCTTATCCAAAAATTATGTTGTATGAGACATTTTTCCAGGCTTTTATCAGGTTGTGGCTATAGATCCAAACTGACCAAATTTCATACAGATATCAGGATAAAACAGTGTTTGGTGGTTGGTCTTTGCAGATGTAAATAAGACTCATGGCGGTGGCTTATGTGTTTACATTCCACCCAGCGCTAATGTCAGTGATGTGCTTTGCAAACTGTATGGGGCATATTATCAAGTTTGCCGATGACACGACCGTGGTGGGTCTTATTATCAGCAGGAATGATGAGTCAGCATACAGAGAGGAGGTGAAACAGCGGACTGGTGTAAAGCCAACAATCTGTCTCTGAAAGTGGAAAAAACTAAAGAGATGGTCATTGGCTGTGAAGAGCACAGAGAGACCACTATTCGTTAAACATTGGCGGCTCCCCAGTGGAGATCGTAAAGAGCACCAAGCTTCTTGACGTCCACCTGACGGAGAACCTCTTCTGGTCGCTTAACACCAGTTCCACATCAAAAAAAGCCCAGCAGCACCTGTACTTTTTAAGAAAGCTGAAGAAAGCACATCTCCCACCCCCCATCCTCACTGTATTCTATAGTGGGACAATTGAGAGCAACTTTAGGAGCTGTATCCTTGCCTGGTTTGGGAATTGCAAGGGAACGCAAGACCCTGCAACAGATTGAGAGAACAGCTGAAAAGATCATCGGTTTCTCTCCCCTCTATCACGAACATTTACACCTCATGCTGCATCCGCACACCCCTCCCACACACTTTTCTCCCTCCTGCTGTCTGGAAACGGCAAACTGGAAACTGGAAACGTGCAGTGCAGAAACGTACACTGTGACAAGTTTTAAAGCGAATTAGTTGATGAGCCTGTTCTCAAGAACTTTCTGTGTTGAGGAAGGATGGGAACATGAAAATTGGCATCTTTCACATCTATTCAAGTTCAAGTTTATTTATAAAGCTGTTCAAATGACAGTGAACACAGAATGACAGTATACAGTACAAATGATAGTGAACCCAGAATGACACTATACAGAAATGTGAGAAATGAATATTATATGAAATAACTGGCATACGTAACTGTAAAATATGGAATCTCTAGACAGTATTCAATACAGTGGTTATGTGGAATTATCTAAGCTAATGTCAGCAGATTCCCTGCAAGCAAGCCAACAGGGTGACAGTGGCAAGGAAACAAAACTCCAGAAATTGAAAAGTGGAGGAAAAAAGTGGGTTCTTGTGAGAACCCAGACTTGACATGGAGGGCAAGTTCTCCTCTTGCACGCTAAAGCTGCTGTCAGTTTCCATGACTAAGACAGGTGAGATGGCAATTCAAGGTTACATTAGAGATATACTTAGAGTATGGGACAAATTTGATGTGATAGAGTGGAGAATCATGAAAAGGGGTTTATAGGAGTGAGGCAGAGTGGTAGGGTTTTAAACTTTACTAAAAAGTCTAAGGTTCCTGATAGCAGCTCTAGCAACAAACAAGGAGGAGTTTAGACTAGTTATATAGATAAAATTATGAGGATAATATGATTATGATTAATAAAACCAGGCAGATGATCAGTGAGAGAAAGAGCTAAGTTTTATTCTTCAGCCTTGTTGAGAAGGACCCTGCTGGTACTGTAGATGATTTGTTGAATGGGATGATCACACCAGTGCTTGGCAACTCCATGGAGGGCCTAGGTCTCTTGAAGATCCGCTAGTAGCTGGATCCACTTTGAGGCAGGCTGATCTAAACCTCCCCAGGGAGGAAGCCCCAACCAAATAACAGGCAAAATCAAATAACAGACAACTATCTATTGTGACAAACCAGTCATCGGACCTGATTTAGGATATGATCTGTTTCACAGTGAGCATCTTGTTTTGGAGTGACTAGACTGGTGCCCTATAAGGGCAACCTCACAAGGAAGCCTCCAGCCTAACCTTTTGTGGTGGTGGCAGGCACTGACGGGGACTCTCCTTCGAATCTATTTGCGAACTCCACGAATGCAGCCTCTGCTCTGCTTCAACAGAAGTGGGGCCAGCACCATGGGGAATGCAGGCCCCTTAAGAGCTGACTCAGCCCTGTCAAGAGCTGCTCCACTCCCAGGTAGACAATGCATAAAGCATGTGTATCCCCACCCATTATAAAACAGGGAGGGAGGAGCATATGCTCTAAAGTGCTGCTGCTCATCATCACCCCCCCCAATCTTTCCCTTTGCCATTCTATTTAATGCTGTCCCTAGCCAAATACAAGAAAGACAATCAATGGATGAACAATTGCAACAATTAAAAGCTGGAGGTATGCGTTTCATTTCCTAATGTGTTGACACTGCTTGACTCTCTAAAAGTGAACATTCCTTTTAACTGTGTCGTTTCTTCCTTGAAGTGATCTTTGAATGTCTGACTTTATTAAATATAGCATTTTTAATTTTTTTTATGAATTAAAATGCCCAGATATGTAAAAGAGCTTAATCATGGCAATAAATTTGTGCCTTAACCCAAAATGTTTTAAAGATGCTCGCATATATTCCCACTCAAGCCTATTGAAGGCAACGTCTATAACATGCAGCAGCCTTTGCATATTGTCAGATGCCAAGCAACCCAGGATGAATCCTGTAGGATCTGCATTGATTAAAGGTGAAATTTATCAAGACGCAATGCTAGAACCTTGGCATGCATTTTGAGATCAGTGTAGAGTTATTGGTTAATATTGGTCTAAAACTGCCACACTTAAAGGGATTATTTCTCTTTTTTAAGAGAAGTGAAATGAGTTCTGTTTTCTGGTCCCATTCTGCAAAACCCACACAGGTGGGATACCATCTAAGGCAGATACTTGCCTTTGTTTAGGACTTTTTAGAGCTACAGTGCTCAGCATGTACTTTTAAAGGTACTTGTGGATTGGTGTCTTCATTTGTATTAATGTCTAAGAAACCTTTTAATTGTAGTTCAAGAGAGGTAAAAGGTAGAGCTGATTAAAAGGGATGTGTTCAAGTGTCACCTGAGTGCCCTAGTCTTAGTGTTTTGTAGGTCAATGTTGGAAAGCAATAATATTTACATATTATTTATACATATTTACATCTGAAATTTCATCAGGCATAGGGTTAATGACGTCATTGAAATCACCTCCCATCACTAAACAGTACTCATATTGCCGTTCATATACACTACCGTTCAAAAGTTAGTCACTTCGAAATTTATTTTTTAAAGAAAAGCACTGTTTTTTTTCAATGAAGATAACTTTAAACTAATCAGAAATACAGTCTATACATTGCTATTGTGATAAATGACTATTCTAGCCCATTTCCATCAACTATTACTCCAGTGTTATAATGGTGTTAGCTCATTGTGTCAGAAGGCTAATAGATGATTAGAAAACCCTTGGGCAATCATGTTAGCACAGCTGAAAACAGTTTAGCTGGTTAGAGAAGCTTTAAAATGACCTTTCTTTGAGCAGGTTGAGTATGTGGATCATCACATTTGTGTGGTCAATTAAATGCTCAAAATGGCCAGAAAAATAGAACTTTCAAGGCTATTCCATGCGAGAAATTGCCAAGAAACTGAAGATTTCCTACAATGGTGTGTACTACTCCCTTAAGAGAACAGACCAAACAGGCTCTAACCAGAGTAGAAAGAAAAGTGGGAGGCCCCGCTGCAACTAAGCAAGAAGATAAGTACATTAGAGTATCTAGTTTGAGAAATAGATGCCTCACAGGTCCTCAACTGGCAGCTTCATTAAATAGTACCCGCAAAACCCCAGTTTCAACATCTACAGTGAAGAGGCAACTTCGGGATGCTGCCTTCAGGGCAGAGTGGCAAAGAAAAAGCCATATCTGATACTGGCCAATAAAAGAAAAGATTAATATGGGTAAAGGAACACATTGGAAACATTGAAAAGAGGAAGATTGGAAAAAGTGTTATGGACGAACGATTCGAAGTTTGAGGTGTTTGGGTCACACAGAAAAACATTTGTGAGATGCATAACAACTGAAAAGATGTTGGAAGAGTGCCTGATGCCATCTGTCAAGCATGGTGGCGGTAACATGATGGTTTGGGGTTGCTTTGGTGCTGGTAAGGTGGGAGATTTGTTCAGGGTAAAAGGGATTTTGAATAAGGAAGGCTATCACTCCATTTCACGATGCCATGCGATACCCTGTGGACAGCGCTTGATTGTAGCCAATTTTATCCTACAACAGGACAATGACCCAAAGCACATCTCCAAATTGTGCAAGAACTATTTAGAGAAGCAGGCAGCTGGTATTCTATCTGTAATGGAGTGGCCAGCCCAGTCACCAGATCTGAACCCCATTGAGCTGTTGTGAGAGCAGCTTGACCATACGGTATGCAAGAAGTGCCCATCTAGCCAATCCAACTTGTGGGAGGGGCTTCTGGAAGCGTGGGGTGAAATTTCTCTAGATTACCCCAACAAATGAACAGCTAGAATGCCAAAGGTCTGCAATGCTGTAATTGCTGCAAATGGAGAATTCTTTGACGAAAGCAAAGTTTGAAGGGAAAAATCATTATTTCTAACCTTGTCAATGTCTTGACTATATTTTCTATTAATTTTACAACTCATGGTGGTAAATAAAAGTGTGACTTTTCATGGAAAACACAAAATTGTCTGGGTGACCCCACATAACTGGGTAACTTTTGAACGGTAGTGTAAATAAAAAAAAAAACTTGCTCCGTATATTGATACAAATGCTAGTTTCTGGTTGAGTATACTGGCATTAACTGTTAGTCTGCCATTTTCATAATTTGCAGTGTGGTTGACATTGAAATCAAATTTCATATTTAATAAGATATATATATACCCTTTGTTTTATTTAGTGCACAGGACAATGCAATTAATCGGTAATGTTTGTTTTTAAAACGCGCAACATCGCATTGTGTGAGATGTGTTTCCAGAGGGAAAGCTATATACAAAACCATTCCAGCGCATAGTACCAGACAGATCTGCAAAGTAAACAAAAGTAAATAGATATACTTTTCATCCCAAACTAGTGAAACTAAAGATAGGTGGTAATAACAATTCAACATTAGTCCATGTAACATACTTTTAGTAAGGACAGACAGCATATAGGAACGTTGCCATAAAGAGACATGTATTCAATATTAATCTGTTTCAGTGAAATTTCTATTACAGCTTGTTTAAGACATGGTATGGTCATTATTGCGGGGAGGCATTTGTTCATGACCACAAAGATGTCCTCTCCTGCTTGTTGGTTACCACCAAGTTTGCCCCTGTTGTTGCTTAGGCCAGGAGAGACAACAGGTGCAGACATAGGTTTTAAACACTGCTCCCTAGAAGAGGCTGCACCCTGAAGTCCTGACATATAAAGGCCATGCCCTTGGTCGAAGCCCTTTTTGAATAAAGCTAACCAGTTTGCTCAGTGCACCCCTCTGTGACGTATCGCCCCCTAAGAAGAAAACTAGGTGAGAAGAGCTAAAAACTTCTGTGGCATCTCCATGAACCTGTTTTTTTAAAAGCTGTAATCTAATTTAAGACAGTGTTTTTATCATTTCGCATTTTGTGCCTTCTCTGCTTGTTAAAGGATAAATAAAGAACTGATATTTTGTATGTGCAAAAAATTTTCCAAACTCTTGTGTAACAAATACTACAAGTTGATCTTCTGTGTAGTTAAGTGGTTGAGTTATAGCCAATTCCATCTGAAATAGCCTGTTCAAAGTAGTTCATTTTTGTATGACATTTTGGACAAATAACTTTCTGTGAAATATAATATTTCATACCTGTGAAAAAGAATATTTCAGAACAAGAAACAAAATATAGTGCAGGGCTTTTATCCCTCAGGAATTGGTTAGAACAGAAAAATTGGTGGCTGCTGATTCATGTAAATCTTCATCTATAAACTTCAAATAGACAAATTAGAAAGGATGACATACATTGAGTATCTGGAGTTATGATCTGCTAAAAGGTTTTTCTGTACTCATTAAGATAGTACAGCCTCTCTTAGGCCTTCTCCAAATAGCAAAGGACTGCACATTTGTCTGTACCACTGTACTTATATGCTCATTGCACGACATTGTGACCCCCTGAAGTTCTACTTCTCATATCTCCTCTGTGTTTTATCACCACTGTCCTACACCAGTGGACTCAACATACACATTCCCCTGTCAATTGATGAGTGCCTTTTGGTGTTGGGCTTTTATGATAGTGTTTTATCTTACAACAGAGACTTTGTGTCTGTACATCAAATGTTAACATTGTAAGAAAGAAAGTATGCTTTAATTTTTAACACAACAAACATTTAAATGTTTTAAGTGACCTCTGAAATAATCTGACCACACTATGAACACACTGCTTAATTTAGAAATTGTGTGTAGTAAAGTAAATCCAAAGTTTTACCCAAAATCAGCTTTCTACACTACTGGCATAAAGATGACCGGCATATGTTTAGTTTCATAATTATTATTGTACATTATTGCAGCTCCTCTATCCACAAGCTCTCCTAAACATGTGGAAAACAGACACATTCTAAAACAGACACATTATAAAAATTCTAAACATTCTAAAACAGACAATCCTTTAGAAAAGCACAGCATACTCTGATTGGCCAGGTGACACAGTACATAGTGGTTGACTGAGTTATTAATTTCATCAGTTTTACCTTCTTAGTTCGAGCCTGAGTCAGATCCAGAAAATGCAGATGATCAGGCCGAGTTAGGTAAGGTTGTTGCTTGTTTCTAAGTACAAAGCACTGTTATCACTGTGATAACTAAAGTCATGTCTTTTTCTTTGTGTATACATTTGGATAGCATTATTTAAATATCCTACGGGACTGTGACATAAGAATGTGAGGGAGGAGTCGATTAAAGTGTTTTCGGCAAGTCTGGATTAATTATTTTGTGGGTGATTGTGACTTTGCAGATCTTATGCAGCTGCTTGTTCATGTATAACACACAAAAGGAAAACAAGAAACATCTACATATGACCCCTTCAACAAAAACGCCTGTTACGAATCCAGCCTCTGTGGCTCCCTCTAGCGGCCACCAGCAGAAGCCCTCTCCAAAATATTAATGAACTTTGGATTTATTAATGATTCATTTATTAATGATTTTGGATTGTCTGCTATTTCAGTTTGCTGGTTTTGACCCTTGCCTGTCTGGTTATTCTGTGTACAATAAAGACTCTGCATATGGATCCATTGTCTACTGAGGATTTGTTACAGAAGACTTGCCTCCGTTACAGAAGAAGCCAGCAATGGATCCAGCAGCTATGTTTCGTTTGAGCTCTGAACTCACCCCTCAAGCATCTACATTGGCAGCTCATCAGCAGCAATCACCTTACCGCGCTAACTGAGAAGCTAGTCAAGTCACTGCAGGCACTGCAGCTCAACCCCAGCACCAACATGGCCACCAGTTCATCTCTGTCACCACCCATGTCATCAGGTGCATACGCAGCCAACCCTCGCCTGGCTTTTTCTAATAAATATGATGGTTCTCCTGGAAAATGTAGGGTTTTTTGATGCAGTGCTCTCTGTTCATCAAGCAGCAACCTGCTCTATACCCCAGTGACAGCAGTCACATGGCTTTTGTTTGCTCCCTCCTTACTGGTAAGGTGCGGAACTGTGAACAACCTATCTGTCTCTCTTTCAATGTGTTCATGCAACAATTTTGAGATGTTTATAGCATTCCTCAGATGGACAAGAGGTGGGTGAATATCTCCTAGAGCTCAGACAAAGGAGAAGAACAGCTGCTGAGTACGCTCTCGAGTACCGCACTTTGGCTGCACAATCTGGGGGGAATAAGGACCCACTTAAGCTTATCTACCGCAAAGGACTTAACGCCCTTCTTCAGACTGAGATGGCGTGTAGAGACGAAGGAAAAACACTCACCCAATTGATTGAACTGTCTATCCGGCTGGATAATCTGCTATGTGCTAGAACATCCATTGCTAATACCGCTAGCTCGTTAGCCACGTCTACCTGCAAGCCAGAAGCAAAAACCATGCAAATCGGTCACACTAATCTCACAAGCCAGGGGAGAGAGAGAAGGTTGAGCCAGTCATTTGAGGGAAACTTGCCCACTCCTTTCAACCAGAAACAACGGCTTGGTGAGTACAGCTGCTCCAAGTACCACCAGCCTCACGGTTTACATTAAAATCACTGTAAATAATCAAACCATTGGGGCACAGGGGTTGATTGACTCAGGAGCTGCTGGCAATTTCATTGACGAGGGTTTTGCTCAGACACATAACATTCCTCTAACCTCCATCTCTTCTTCCATCACAGTGGCGACGATAGATGGTAGGCCCTTGGGCTCGGGCCGTGTATCCCAGATCAACTCTGACCTGAACCTAAAAGTCGGGGCTCTGCATGAAGAAACCATAAGTCTGTTTGTAATCCACTCACCCCAGACACCCATCATCCTCGGTTTCCCCTGGCTACACATTCACAATCCTGTTATCTCCTGGGCCTCTCGAGAGATTACTTACTGGTCAAAGTATTGTCAAAGTTCCTGTTTGTCTATCCCTAATAACCTCAAATGCTCTACCCCCACTGTCTCTAACCCACAGAAGAAAGAACTGCCTTGTGAATACTCAGACCTGGCCGTAGCCTTCAGCAAAAGTAAAGCTACTGAGTTACTACCTCACCGTTCCAGTGACCATAGAGCTCGTACCAGTGGCTGAAATACCCAAGGGGCACATTTTTCCACTGTCACAACCAGAATCTGAAGCTATGAAGGCATACATACAGGAGGAACTGGAGAAGGGGTTCATCAGGACTTCAACCTCACCAGCTTCGGCAGGCTTTTTCTTTGTTAAAAAAAAGATGGAGGTCTGAGACCCTGCATTAACTACAGAGGTTTAAATGAAGTGACTGTAAAATTTTGTTATCTCCTACCCTTGGTTCCAGCTGCTCTAGAGCAATTACGTAGCGCTAAACTGTACACCAAACTTGACCGTAGAAACACTTATAATCTGATCTGCATTATAGAGGGGGATGAGGGGAAGATGACCTTCTCTACAGTGTCTGGCCATTATGAATATTTGGTCATGCCCTTCCGCCTCGCAAATAGTCCCTCATGTTTTCAGGCCTTCATTAATGTTGTCTTCCGGGACATGATCAATCGATTTGTTAAAGTTTATATTGATGACATCATTATCTTTTCTGAGACCCCCCAAGAGCATGTCAAGAATGTCAGAGCAGTACTACAGAGATTAATTGAGAACCAGCTTTATGCCAAGATTAAAAAGTGTGAGTTTCATTGTTCCTAAATTTCCTTCCTAGGATACATCATCAGTCCTGATGGGGTCGCTACAAGGGGGGTCAAGACAAGATGATCCTCCTAAGATGTTACCATGTGCTTTTTACTCCCACAAGTTGAGCCCAGCGAGCAAAATTATGATGTGGGCAACAGAGAGCTGCTAGCCATGAAGATGGCTCTTGAATAGTGGAGACACTAGAGGGGGCTAAGCATCAATTTACAGTCTTAACCGACCACCGTAACCTATAATACCTATGATCAGCATAGAGTCTTAATCACCGTCAAGCTCATTGGGCATTATTTTTCACCAGGTTTAATTTTAAGGTCACCTATAGATCTGGTTCCCAGAATTCCAAAGTCAATGCTTTATCCACACTACATGAAACAGAACAGTCACAACCTTTACCAGAGAACATTCTCCCTACTTACCTCATTGTCTCTTCTGTACAGTGGGATATTATGACTGAGATTGCCCAAGAATCCTCCCTTGAACCAGCACCATCAGAATGTCCCAATCATCTCACATACGTACCTCAGAATCGCTCAAAGGTCCTCACTCAATTTCACACCCTACCAAGGACCTCAGAATGAGGTCCTCAGTTTACGTCCCAAGTCTGGTCTGCCTTCTGCAGGATGCTAAATTTCAATGTCAGCCTCACACCGGTTACCATTCTCAGGCTAATGGGCAAGTAGAAAGACTTAACCAAGAACTAACTTGCTTTCTCAGGTCATACTGTCACAACAACCAAGCAGACTGGAGTATCTGCCTCTTGTGGGCTGAGTACGCTGAGCCCAGTATACACTGAGTATTGAATCCAGCTTCTGTGGCTCCCTCTAGCGGGGGCCCTCTCCGGAATATTAATGAACTCCATATCCCATGACCACGTACCTGGGCCACGCCCACCATAGGTGGCGGCCATTTCCCAAGTACTCATCCCATAAATACTCACCAGTTTCAATGGACAATTGCGAAGTCTTGTTTTGCCATCCCAGCGTCTCTGCTATTCCTGTTTGCTGGTTTTGACCCTTGCCTGTCTGGTTATTCTGTGCACAATAAAGACTCTGCATATGGATCCATCGTCTATTGAGCATTTGTTACAATGCTCTAGTATTTGTTTTATTTGCTACAAAACTTGGTGCTGTTGCTTTGTACTGTGTACCTGCACAATTGTCACATCTAAAAAATGTACTATTCAAGTAGTAATATAGAGAAAAATATCATAAACATGCAAGTGCTAGCAACACCATCACGTCAGATGAAGCATTATGATTTGCCCAAAGAACAACTCCAGTAATTTTCGAGAATAAATAAGAATGAACTGTAAAAAAAATTCAGTTACCTAAATCAACAACATGTGTGCTGGATCCTATAACTACCAGCCTATTGGAAGAGGTGCGTCTTGAAATTATAGACTTTTGCATAGTATTATTGATTCATCATTCTATTGAATAGGACTTAATTTTTTGCCTATTTAATCATTTTATGGAGGAAACTCAACATTTTGCCATGGTCCTGCACTCAGCTGAAACAGGCCTTTTCTGGGCTGGGAAGTGGGAAAATGTGACGGCATGACCGGAGACAAATCAGTGGGACTATGATGGAATTTTTCTAATAACATACATACAAACCTTTAGACTAACTAAATTCTTAATTTGTTCACTGTCCTGTCACAGCGGTGAGATGTTAGTAGCTGTAGCTTCAGTTAGTAACATACTTTTCACCATTTTTGTCCTCAATGCTTGATATTGTCACAAAATCAGACCCAAAAGTTGTTAATGTATTATTAAAAACTAATAATTATTATAATACATAATTATTACCAGCTCTCCAATTATATCCAGGAAAATTACAGATTGAAGTTAACATGACAGAAAAGGACTGTACCTCCCAGTTGAGCCTGGTTCCTCCCAAGTTTTTTCTCCATCTACACAAGAACTAATAAATCCCATAGCATGCACTCACTACACGGCATGCCATGCACTGTACTTTTACGTGTTCCTGTGTAGCTCAGTTGGTAGAGTATTGCGTTGGAAGCGCAAAGGTTGTGTGTTCAATTCCCAGGAAGCACATGCACTGATAAAAATATAACTTGAGTCGCTTTGGATAAAAGCGTCTGCCAAATGAATAAATGTAAATATAAATCTATATATAACCTGCTCAATACGCTAATATGTACAATAAGCTCAACTGTACCTCCACCTGAATGTATTGTATATTACATACTGTATATTACCCACTGTTATAATAGAATACAATCTGGGGTTAAGTATTGTTTATATGTAAATTGTCTCTGCATTTATGTAAGGTATTGTCCATTGTAAATTGTCTC
>JBAJNP010006875.1:0-24228 GCA_036877545.1 Yasuhikotakia modesta | reverse complement strand
GGAGGCTGGAGGAGAATGAGGGAAAATGAATACCTTAGTTCAGAACATACTCACACTCAGACACGTTACATTTTAACACACATGTTGAATGGTACTTGTGTGGGTTTTTTCATGAGCAATGGCTTCCTCTTTCCAGGGCTTCAGCATGAGGCGAAATCTTTGGATGTGGTAGATGACTCACTCTGAACAGGAAACTCCTGTGTGTTGTGAGAGGAGTTGCTCCTGTATAGCTTAGTTGGTAGAGCATTGTGTTGGCAGCGCATAGGTTGTGGGTTTGATTCCCAGGAAGCACATGTACTGGTAAAAATGTATAACTTGAATGTACTGTAAGTTGCTTTGGATTAAAGCATCTGGCAAATGCATAAATGTAATGTAAATGAAACAGAGACCTTTTCCATCTGAGACTTTCAAAAGATATTTTAAAGTAAGTTTTAAACCATTACATTCTTGCAGCTGCGCTCACTCAGGTCACTGTCCTCTGAATGTGGTGCTGTAATGTTGACTCGCCAGAGTTCAGCTTACAAAAACATTTTAAAAAGTCCTCAACACAAAGAGCTCCCTGATTCTGTGTTGTTGACCTACACAGCAGCCCCTGGTTCCTGAACCCACTGGCCTTGAGGGAGGAGCCGCAGAATGTTTCTTGAGTGAAGTTCAAACAGGTCTCAGACCAGGGCCACCTCTGTAGGCCAGTCGGGATCGAATGGCAGTGGTACGAGCTGTCCTCAGTTTGACCTTTTAGAAAAAAGCAGGCTTGTTCCATGCAATTACAGCTTGCTACATTAAAATAACACCATACCATCCGGGAAGGTGCACCTTAAATCGCTGCCCCCATACAAACACCCCGGTTCACTGGTTCCTGCCTTTGAAGGAGAAATGCTTGTGCTACAACCAAATGTGGAAATAATACAAACAAGTGTGTAATAATGGGAGTGAGGCTGTGTCTTTGATCCCTATATGTTGATGCAAGGTGAAAGCAGAAGGCGACAACATTGACTTATATTCTACCATATTCTTTATATCATTTTTTCAGTTTAAATACCTGTAAGCACCAAGCCTCAAATTATAATGAATGAAATTGATATTTAATATTACTTAAGGAATGTGTGGAGGGCCATACAAACAATCTTTAAAGAGCCCATCTGTCTTCCTGGATTCACGACCCAAACTTGACCCACATTTCCTGACACAGTCATCAGATGGAAAACATCCTGTGGTGTGGATGGCTGTTCAGTGCCTGAAACATGCTTAGGAACAAGGCTTTCCATCTCATTGGATGAGTTTCCAAAGGCCCAGCGGAATGCAAAACATGTCTCCAATGTGCTAAGCAGACCTCAAACCAGAGCAGAGCGATTACCCACCAACTCACTTTATCAGCTGAATCTTCTGCTGAGGGACCACTGAAAGACAATGAATGCTTGTACGAACTGAAAACGTGATCTCAAATACAATAATAAAATGACCCAAAATTACTCAAAATAAATATGTTGCCATGAGACGTAATAGAATCCCACCAACTCATAGAATCCCTTACTGATCTTATCTGTGTAAAGTTATGTACAGTATTTCAGCTATAAAGATGTGACCACAAATCACTAGTAACTTTTCAATGATACAAATAGACATAGAGATGTGACACTGTAAAGCCACGTTTACATGGCGCAGCTCCACCAATAATAAATACTTTAATACCACAACAATATTAAGCAGTAACAATGAATACATGATAAGTTCATCCATTCAGATAAGTATTCCAACTTTAAAAAAGCAATTACACTTATTATTTTAATTAAACTTATACTAATAAATCAACGAATATTTTTTACTTATAACTAATAAATGTGTGCTCAAAAATTAAATTTCGTTTTTTAGCTTTACTCTGGAAAAAGAAGCTTTTTGTGTATATCCATTGCAAATATATTTTAATATATATTTGCAATGGATTTATCTTAATACAAATATTTATTTATTCATTTTCATAAGTCATAAATATTTAATTCCATAATGTACATACTGTAGAGCAATGTTAAACTTGTAAACCCCCCAAAATTCTTTTAAAATGCACATAAAAACTGGTATATTAATTAATGTCTTTGTATGTAATTCTATGTGAGTAATTCTATGTAATACTTGTATGTAATTCTATGTGAGTCTTATCTTGTTTGTTTTATTCTGAAACACAAAATCCATTTGAAATTGTTCTGATATTAAGGCCTTGTACAAATGTTCTCATCAAAGTGGGCAGACGAAGACAAAAGGAAACCAGAATTCCTGCTGCGATAGTGATTCATTAATACAGCAAAAGAGGAAGAAAGGATGCAGATAAACACGCTCGTACATGCAGGTTTTTAAGGTTAGCAAATTGCATATTTTCTTGGAACGAGGAATATGAAAAGAGATAATGACTATGAAGTATAAAGACACAATAAAGGGCCATTTCATTGTGATCGACATAGAACCTATTTGAGTTGATGCAGTAAGGAAAGGAGCAATGTGAACACTGTTTGATCTGATGCTGATTATCCAGCGATTTGAATTGGTGATATGAACTCAAGATAATCTTCAGGGGGCTATTTATGGTGGGGGAGAGGGGGTGTAGACCCCCATACAAAATGTCTGGGTTTTAAAAAAACACAGCAGATACTTAGGTCAACCTAACAACCATTTCCAGTCCTGAAAGGCCTCAACATTGTGAAGGACAACGGTTCAGGCAAAGCACTGGTGATTAGAGTCAGGCTTTCTTATCCATTCCTGTAATACTTACCAGGCTAGTTTGGGCCTAGGTTGTCATTTCAGTTCTCGTTCTTTCTCGCTGGAGGAGGACCAGTGGCTCAATTGGTCAAAATTGCTCCTTCAGTGGCTCCTGACTTCTGAACATAGCTGATTTTGAGTTCGGTTACAGTTTAAAGGTCAGCCCACTGCAATCGTGACTCATTCTAAGAAAATAATGTGAGGAGTTCCATGGCAAAGAAAACAGCTTAGACTGGCTTATAGTGGTTACAGCTGGTCTGGCACATAGCTTTTCTGTCTCTAAATTTAACCGGTTGGCTTGTGAAACCGATTATCTTACAAGGTATTTAACCAGACTGAAGGGAACACCAGCATTCTATTGCTGGACACAATTATTCAAAACACATTTTCCAAAATGCCTTTTCCGCAGGGTTGTATCATAACACCAGGATCTGGCATGGGTCTTTTTTACATGCTGTTAGCCATAGTCCATAAAACTGTACTTGTGGTATGAGAAACTGCAGCCCACAATAAGCCCAAAGATCCTGTGAAACCTGCTTAAAAACACAGTAACCTCAGGTGGTCAAACATCTCTTTTATCTGGCCACAAAAGACTGGCTGATAGTATGCAAATATGGACACCATGTTGTTGTGTCCTATAGTTTTTGCTATCCTGAGTGTTTATTGGCTTTTTGGTTCTGCAATGCTAGCTGGCCAGCAAGATTCCTGTATAGACCTAACCAGAGCAGATGATGGTCATAGAGGCAGCCTGATTATTTTTGCAAAGTAGATGGTGTTGGAACCAATCAAATGTGTCAGAAAAGGATAGTGCTACATCTTCACCTTTCCATCCTGTTAGCAGCAAAAAGAAATTGCTATATTATTTGTTTCAATCAAATAATGTTTTTTTTAAATAATGGGAAAAAGAAAAAATACATTTTTGTGTAAAATTTGGATGAAGGCTAACACCCACACTGAAATAAGCACAGAAGCTGTTAGAGCCACATTACTTTAACCATCCATAAATTCAAGAGGCGAATTATCGCTTGATAGTGTGCATGTGGCTATTGAGGGACAGTGCTCTTTTTTAATCGCGCGGCAGAACAAGCAGTCTATAAAGATGTCAAGACATTGTTAAATATTCATGGAGACAAATGAAGTAATGAATTAATGGACACATGAGTAATGGCCGGCTAATGTGATTAGAACAGACAAGTAATGCCCTTTGCTAGATCAATCTAACTCAGAGCATTAACCTGCAATACATCTTCTCCAACATCACTGTGTCAAATAGGTGTTATATCAAACATGTTATTTCAGCTGTATTGTAAAACTAGATATCATATCAGTTCCTTGAGTTTAAAAGGGGATGGTGCTTGGTAAGAAATTTTTAAAATAAAACATTAAGTAACAATAATCCTACTGTATAATCATAATTTATTGTAATTTTCTCACCCTGTTTGTGTTACAGATCTAAATTGTACAGAGGAGACATGTAACATTTCCTACATGGACAATGATAAAGTGAGTTACTCTGCATGATTATTGGGGATGAGGGATTTTGTGTTGGGTTAGAAAGTAGGTACAATCAGAGCACCTTTACAACTACAAGAAATAGAATCACTATGGCAACCATTCATAACACCCTAGAATCCTGCAAGGGTAGTACTGTAGTCTAGAGTACTGTTGTGTTATTTGTGTAGCATAAATATTCTGAGGATAGGAAATAGATATGTTAGACCTTTGACATATTGCTAGTTAATTTAGAAGAATTGCAACCAAATTTTTCATATATACAGTATATATGTTATATAGTATATTTTATTTTACAATTTTTTTAAGGCAATGTGTATCAGGCACCTTCAATAAATATGCTGCTCACAAACGCACTCTAGAGGTCAACTGCGGTATTACCAAGCTATTTTTTTCCTTGAAATGCGATCCTATAACCCCACAAAGAGGTTGAACAATGTTACTCTGGAGTAACTAGTGTTTATGAGTTTGTGGCATGCTCATGGAGCCAAAAGAAGGTGAAAGTTATGTGAAACAAAATGGTCCTTTACACAGAATTACAAAGAGGCTGCACTGAACAAGATAAATATGAGCAGTATGTGTATCTAAAATTGCATTTTATTAGCAAGTGTCTATGGCTTTGATAAAGTGTGTCTGCGGTTGTCTCTCGGTTTTAACCCCCCACCCCCATGTTTCCCTGCAGCTATATTAAGCTGAGCACTGTCTGTGCCTCAAACAGCACCCCCACTTCCCAACACACACACAAACAGAGCAGCTGCACACACTATCTCAGTTATACCCTTTGCTTTGAAGTTAACTTTGGGTCCCACACTGATCAGGACCACAGGCAAAATATCAACTCCAGTAATGACACAAGCAAACAGTGCCAGAGTTTATTTACATCAGTAAAGGGAAAAAACACTTGTTTGAAGGCAACAGAGAAAACAACATCTCTGCATTTGGACACAGCGGGGTGTCCGTCTGATTGACTGAGTGGACAAAGTTCTCGTAGTCCTCTTTTTGTTCAACGGCTTTTGAAATTCTCCCGGTCTGGGAATGGAACGCCTGTGGCAGAGGATGATAAATTAGAGGTACATACATTGCCCAAAAATCAGTCGGCTCGGAGCTCTGTATGACAACATGTTCTGACAGTTTATACAGACGGCCGTCTCAGATTCATTTTCAAAAAATGAAAGGACAATGAAAGCGTCACGCTCAAGAATCATATATTCATAGAAAACTGTATGCTGTTGATATGGTTCATCATGGCAGTGTCAGCAACATAATACATCGCTTTATTTCAGGGAAACCTACCTATGGGTGATCTAATTCAGGAAAAAATATGTTTTATAATACATTTTACAAAGAGTTTCTTGCGATAAGCTGTGTCATAAACAATGTAAATTGCTATAGAGCTATTTATGCTACTCATTGAAAATGCAATCACACAAAATATATTTGAATTTCTCATATTCAGTCTCATCATATCAGTCTGATGATAGAACAATTGTCACGTTTCGTGCTGTGGCATAAAACCTAAATGAAAATGCAACATTACTCAAATGAAACCACTGTAACATGCTTAAGTTTATTTACAGCAGCTCTCATTTTCGGAAATGCTGTCATTACTGTAAATTGGTTAAATAAAATTCAAAATATACTTCTACACTTACTCACCTTATTCATCTGAATGTAACAATAGTTAAAAAACAACATTTACATATACACATGCCTAAATAGCCAGTACTCTCTTTTTAATATTCTTTATATATAGAGTGAATGTTGGTAAGGGATCACTATTAGATTTTATCCTGACAGATGATAAAATGTGCAAAAACAAAATAATCACCTAGTAGGCACATAGAACATTGCAGCCAATGCCCGAAACCACCAAGACCGTCTTATCAACCACAATGTTTAAAATATGGATTGAGATGTGTGATTATTTGTTGTATATCAACTGTTGTTGTATATAAGTTCTGGTCTTAGATCAGAACTCTAAACGTTTTTTTAAACCACTTTCTGCTTTAAAAGTATTTGGACATTTTACATTTTTGAAATGTTTTTTAAGTGGCTCGTTTTAAATGCAATACATGTTGTTACAGGATATATTCCATGAACATTTATGGGGATTGGTCATAAATTATTATAAATAAAGTTTATATGACACCACACTACACTGTTTGTGTTCCATACAAAATTAGAACACAGAAAGCATAAGTATGGAACAAAATTAGAGTAAATATATTAATTCCATTCAGTTTTGTTTTTCTGTGTATGAATTATTCCTTTGTACTTATGGATGTCACACTTAAGAGATTTATTAACTGTATTAAAATATATTTAACTTATTTTGAAATTTGGTACTTTTGACAAATAGCAAAATAATACAAAAAGGACCCATTAACAATATGTAAGAACATATAAGTAACAATACATTTAAGTAACAATATATGCACATATGAGACAAAGACTCCAGTCAGATCACATGGCAACTCAAAACTCAGATTAATAGTGCATAGCATCTTATATTATGGTCAGTTCCTGCCACAAAGTGCCATGGTAGTCTGTGCATATGTCAAAATTTAATATCCAAATATGCAGTGAGTACAATACTGTTTGGACAATTTGTTATTTTTTTATCCGAATTATCAGAAATTCTGAGAAATTATAAAATTCCTAGTTAATTCTTTACAAAGTAACAAGAATTCTAAAGGCTTTACAGTGCCCATGTGATATGCTAAAGTACCTCTAGTCTTCACTTCCTGTAGCAGAAGGACAAAAGCTTTGAATAACATCTCATCTTCTGTATTGAACTTACAGTCCAAGCAATGCATTGCTCGAGCCTAATGGCTTTTATCATAAATATCAAAGCTGGAAAGGTTATGTTTAGATGGATACTTCTTTTTGTCCTTTTTAAAGTGTGTTTGACTGATACTGTGCTGAAGCTAATAGACGGTGCCTGATGGAGGAGGTTTTTGTGCGACTGCGTTAACAAGCAGGTTACATGCGGAGGTAATGTAGTGCACATGAAATATCAGTGCTTATGTAAAGGTTACTTCAATATAACTTTCCCCTAATGCAGTTTTGTCTCTGTGAGAGAGTGGTTTCTCAGTGTTGGTTCATCCGGTGAAAGGGCCGTTTGTATATGTGGATTTTATGTTTACACGTGCACTTCTAGTTGTTGCAGGGGGACTGTTTTAACATCACATGCTGACCTATGACGTGTCATAAAAATCATTGATAATCCATTATTAAGCCTTCATTGCCTTAACGTGATACCCATCAATGTTGCAGTATGGTTGTCAAACCCATGTACTAATGACTTTATTATATAGTGATAATAAAGCAAGCCTTCCCTCAGGGAAGCTCTCCAAATTAAATCAATACTTGACCCTACGACAATTATTCACTGTCAACGCAGACGTAAACGTGCATGGTAACAGTGAGACCAGAGAAAATCCACACCCAGACAACTTCTGTGTGTGTGTCGGTTGCAATATTTGTGCAGGTTGAATTGCTGGCACACAAAAACAATACCTTTTTCCAGTGCTTCGGTTCCCAGGTGCCCATTAGCTGAGACCTTTAGGGATGTGGTAAAATCTCCCAGACTAGTCTTTCTGCTGCATGGAATAAATGGGTCATTAAACATGACACTAATGCATGATGCTGATTACCGGCCGTACGCTTCCCTGCCCACCGATCCTGACCGCATGAGACCTGACCTCTCCAGCGCTCTGGCTGCATTAGGGGTAAATGATGAGGAAAAAGACGTGACCTTTCCGTGTGTGGCAGAGACTGACGATGCAAAGAGGACGGCATGTGTCAGGAATAGCATGTGAGAGCATGTTCACCCAACTGCATCCTGCACGATTCATCCCCAGACTTCCCTAAACTTTAGAGAATGTTTTGGCTCTGTGGAATCAGTTTGGCCTATATCAGAGTTTACTGCAAGAAATCATGTTTGCCTTATGGTAAGTGGGATATTCACAATAAACAATGCAACTGGCATTGTTTTTTACCAAGCACTCCTGACAAACAATGTTGCTGGGTAGGGCTGCTCAAACAAACAGATGCATGTTGTTTATATATTTCACAAGAATCTACCTTCAAATGACCTAATTATAGATCTATGCATATTAAACCAGAGTGGGAGAAAATAGTTTAACAGCTAAAGTTACACACCTCACTTTTAATTGTCAGAAATAATATTTCATTTTCACAGCTAGATGTGGTTTGGGTTTTGAAGTGAGTTTCAGTTGATCACTTGTCACATTCACTCTGCAGTGGGTTTCTTGACCCGGCATTGGATGTGCATGTGTGTGTTTCTGTCTGTCAGGAAAATGCAGTCAGACAGGTGATGTGGGTGAATATTCCATTAGGCTGATACTGAATACTTCCCCAGCATGCCTCTGCCTGCATTCCAGTATCAGGCCTGTCAAAGCCAGGGACCAGAGTGATGGAGCGATCCCACTATGGTGCATGTCGCCTTGGTTTTCACCCGTGATCTACTGCTGGTGCGCCACCACTGGAGGCCAGAAAACATCACAATGTAGTCCAGATGTATCCGTTTGTGGTGTGTGCTAGAGGATCACGAGCGCATGCTAGCTTCTTTCTCTGGGTCAAGGGAGTGGTTCAAAGTATGACATTTTCCTTTTGTCCTTGACTGTTGGTCTCTAGGGTTCATCCAATTTCCATTACAGTTATAGCACTTACAGCAATTTTTTAAGCTCTCAGGCAGTAATATGTTTAACAGAAGATTGGGCTGACCAATCAGCAGAAATAAACTTCAAAAAACAACGTTTCATATCCTTTTGGAAGTCGTTTGGTTGCTGTTTTCTGATGCTTCTGAAATGATAATTGTACACGTTACTCCAAATGGTTTATTGAAATACAAAGTGTTTAGCTTTTATGATTTTAAAAGCTCCCAAGTTTATTTTGTGCAATTACTGTAATATTAGTGCAAGCATTTCCCTACTAAATGAGGTGGAGCAGTTTTGTTTATGCTAAGGGAGAAATATTAATCTTTAATACTTCACGTGGGATGGGGTTGGCAGATTGACCCAGTAAGAGTCGTGTTTGGGTGGGGGTGGGGGGTCTCCATGAGAGATAGAGCCGTGCTTTCTGACAGATGTAATAGTCTAAGTGATTTAGCCTCTACGAAGACAACATACTCATTAGAGAGCCATCCCTCGAGACCGATTAGAGTACAAGAGACACAATAGCAACTTCAGTAATTGATACCAACTTTGAGCTATGACACTTATTTAATGATTTTCCAGACTGTTGTTAAAAAAAAGAAACAGGTACAAAATGAGGAGCACAGTGAGATATTTCTCAGGCAGATGTTTGGAAATGAATTTTATGGAATTAATACTATCAAAGAGATTGTTTTATCAGAGGGGTGTACCCTGGGAGAATATTGCATCTTAAAAATCATATTAGTCCTCAATCACATTGTTAGTCTCATATTTGCACATGGCTAATTAAATGAGCAGGAAATAGACAAGCTGTCATCTTCATTTACAGAATTTGTTCTTTAAATTATTTGGTGGACACATTTACCATAAACATTGCATGGAAATGCTAATATAGGCTAAAATGATGCCACTCTGTGGATTCCAGTAAAACAGGAGGGAGGCATGTTTACTTTTATTGCACTATCAATACCTACATAAACTCGTTATGCTTTAACATTTAGCCCTCTATATGCAGTTTATTATTAAGAGAGCTATAAGCTTATAAACTAGCAAAGCTGCTTCTGTTAAGAAAGTGAACCTTTATGGTGTGTTTATAATTTATAACAAACCATGACAACATGTTTTCTTGTACCTTAGCTACAACAATTCACTTGCTAGTGAATTGCTAGTGAAACTGTGTTGACGTCAGCTGAAGTCAGTTGAGTCTGGGCCCAAAGTTGCCAAGCCTACAGTTGACATACCCAATAGCTTTGTAGCACATGCCCGCGTCTGTGCGTAAGATTAAAAAGTTACTGTACCAGCGGGTGTCTGGTTTTAAAAAAACAAAGCATAAACATAATGCAAAACAAAAAGCATAAACAAAACAAACCAGCACTTACCAGTTTTCCCCAAACTCCGCTCACCACAGATTTACTTGCGTTCCAAACTTGCGTTCCAGACTTGCGTTTACTTGCGTTCCAGGTATATTTTTAACATTTTTCACATATTGGAATAAGAAAGACTAAAAACTAAAGAAGCGTTTGGTGTATTCTTGGCTTTGTCGTTTGCTTGCTTAGTCACTTCTGTTTTCTTCTTGTTCACTAGGTTGCCAAGCCACACATTCTAACAGACTGCTCACCCACAAACTCTGCTGCCAGTTCAACATGCTGAATTAGTCAGAAAGAAGCCAGTGAGGACCGACGTCAGCTGACAGTATGGAACACTACAGAAACTCAGCTGAGAAAGTCAGTTGACTTCGTGTGTACCAGGTTTAACTGTCAATCACATGACTTTAGCAGTAGTTGTTTATACATGATAACAAAAAGTGAAAAATTCCTCTGTCTGTTGCATTAGCAGCATATATGCTAGCACCATAAACCTGGCAATGGGACATGCACACATCAAACACTTACAGTCAAATACTGTCACGTCTCATGTGTTGTTCCTTGTTCCCCCGTTAGTGGTCGTTGTTGTTTGTTTTGGTTATGTTTTGTTCTTTTCGTTATGGTTTGAGTAATATCAGCTGCGTGCAGCCCTAGTGTTTGATTATCGGCTGCCCGGGCCTGATTGTTTTATGTTTATAAGCAGCGCTGATCTTCAGATCAGTGCTGCGATATTTTTCGTATGTTGAGGCCTTGTTTTGTTATGGTTCGAGTTTTCCTTGCCTTGCCGTGCTCCAGTTTAGTCTTGCCTTTTTTCCTTTGTAAGTTTTTGTTTTCCCTAGTATGTTTCTGGGAGGAAGTTCCCTGTGGTTTTGTTTCTAGTTTTTTTAAGTTTTATTTTTCTATTTAGATCTCTGTTTTGGTATTCCAGTCCCGTTTATGTTTGTCCAGTGGCGTGGACCCAGGTTTGAGACCCGACCCTGACAAATACAGCAAATATGGCTAATCTTTTTTGTTTGTAATAAATGGCAGTTTGACAAGATACAATCTACTTTAAAAGTAAAAAAAAAGTCTTTAAGATACAATTCAGCTACTTTTGTAAAAGTAGTTCTAACTATTCTAAAACTACTTTAAATGTTTTAAATGTCTATAACTGTTTTACATTACATTGTATATTACATTACAAACAAATAAACATGTTTATGATAAATGCTTTAAGTAAAATATTTGGGGTATAAAACTATGCAATGCGAAACGAAGTATGAAGTCTTCGTCACGAAGTACATTGTCACGAAGTACATTAACGCCTTGTTGTGGATTACGCTTTTTGCATGCCGCCTGCCCTGATCTCTGTTTGCTCTCTTGTTTTTGCACATCCTTTGTTGTACCTGTTTGCCCATTTTGACTCGTGCCTACCTGGCCATGTTTCCATATAATAAAATGCTGCGTATGGATCCCCTGTATTTGAGCATTCTTTACAAAAACAATATTGTTTTATTGTAAAATTAGTGTTTTATTTTGTAATCTTCAAAATATCATACAATACTCAAATTTAAATTACTGCGCAATCAATTTAATACATGTATTATTATAAATGTGACAGGTTCTTTAATTTTTTTAATTATGTTTTTATTAAATTAGACATTTCTTTCTATTATATTACATATATTACTGTATTATATAAAAGTTGTGCTTCAAAATTATGTTGCTCTATACTGCACTTCTCCTAAAACATTGAAAGGTTGGCTTCAGAAAACTAATTCACTTGCATTGATTATAAGATTACAGACAAAAGCTTTGAAATATAATCGCAATACCAAAATACCTTAAGATATCAAAACTATACTACATCACAACAACCAAGTGACTGTGTTGAAGAAGAGTGTATTGTCAGAGGAGTGTATATATTGTCCAAGGCCTCATAAAAACCTGGTTTGAAGCAGAATGTCTTCATTTTAGGGAGAATGAGAATACAGTCACCTGTAGAGATATCCATGTCACCTGGCAGCAGAGATATGACAAAAAATACACATAATTGAATTAAAAAATTCTAATTTGCCAACTACACCACATTGGCAATTTCACTCACAAGGCTATGCACAGGGTCCCCACTCAATAGCAGAGCAAAACATGTAAAATCTTTCATTTGCTAATGCTCTATGAAAGACACAATAAAATTTCCCAAAGACATAAAGCCTGAAATTTAACTCACAAGTGTCACCTATGAAAATAGGTATAAATACACACATTATGTATACAAAAATATTTCATTAATAAATGTTACTTTTATGGAGCTGTAGCCTAGTCAATGATCTCCTAATTCACACTCACACACATATAGCAGCAAACATCCTCAGTTAACACGGCAGATCATAGCACTCATGAAGAAACACCACCACATAGAGATGAGATGGAGGAGTAGTAGTTGAATTCATGATTATAAGGCCTGCAGCTACTGAAGAAATATATTTAACACAGCCTCACACAGACACAGGATTACCATTTAGTCTGAATGCACAACACACACAACTTAGATACAAACAATTAGATACAAACAATTGAAAACATCAAAACATTGTTCAAATAACCTGCCCAACTGGTACTAGAGGGACTGACCATCGAATTGTCCCAATTTTAGACAACACAAAAGTATAATACTCCTAAAACATAGAGAAAAACAAATTATATAATTATATACTAATAAATATACTAATGATATCAACTAATACAATAATACTCATAAAAAAGAACATTACCATGCTAGCTTAGGAATAACAAAAAAAAACTGTACCAATACACAAGTCCATCTCACAAACAAAAATTCAAACACAAAATTCAGAAAATAAATCTGAAAATAAATGAATATCCAAAACATTCAAATCCCACACCAGAAGACAACATCTATAAACTAGAGCCCATGTGACTTCTACATTAACTGAGATAACTGAAGTAACTAATAACAACATACACTAACATACCAAGTAATTAATGCGGACAGATACACATGTAAAGCTGCAGGACGCCAAACACAGAAGCAGCTTTAAATGCAACCATCAACAAAGATTGACAGAAAACCAACACAAACCAATCTAACATATTGAAATACATAATTAACCAAACACTTCCACCTACTGACCAAAACAACGGCAACCACTTCCAGCCTGTAAACCGGAAGCAACCAATACTCTAGAAATGACGCTTACCTTGAAACGCACCCAACTATTTATATAACTCCTTGAAGCTTGCCAAAAGAGCACCAGATGCCCTCTCCCTACCCCTGTACTGTCCAGTTTTTCCTTTTTCAGCCCATACTGCAATCAACAGTTGTGTCTCCTTGTCACTTCACCTCACACCTGTCTTTGCCATTCTGACAATTTTTATGTCAACTAAGTGACATCACTCACCTAGCAAGTGAGTGAACATTAATGATGTTGTCATTAACAACTAGTTGCTCAGTCTGGCTTCCACACGAAGTGAAGTGACAGCTTAATTTAGCTTCAGTGTGTATGTGACCAAAAACTAATCAAAAGTGAAAACACATGTACATGATGGCATTGCTTTTATTTGTAATTGGATTCACTAAATTCTAAAATTTTCATTGCAATGGTTTTATTGTAAAGAATTGCTAAGGAAGCAATTTTGAAATTGTGGTGTGGAACGCTACAATTTAAAAGTCAAGCATACTTGAATTTGTATTTAAAATGACATTGAAATACGTGAATGAATATATAAACATATCTAATTAAAAACGCAGCCGTACAATGTTATTTATTTATTTAGCAAAACATTTATCTGCAACTGATCTAACATAACATACAAAATTGTGCTAACACTTTATTTAACAATTGTATTTTTCAGTAGTATTAACAGTAATTATACATTATTGCATGCAACTAGCACTATACCAAACTCTAATCCTATAACCTATCTATGTAGTAGCAGTATAGTAGTAGTAGTAGTAGTACTAGTAGCAGAACGTTAATTAATGTCAGTGGGTACATAATGTATAATTACACAGTAACAAGATCACTTTAAAAAAGTGAAATCAAAAACCATATGTTAGTATTAATTTGGTGGTGTTACTATTTCTAGTTAACTGCTCCCCAATACTATTTGAGCTACAACTGTCCTTATCAATAGTCTTTAGTTATTCATTTCCTACCATGAACAGTTATCGTTCTGATGACCTTCCTTCCTGTGCCAAAAGTGAGCTCATCCTGCACCATGTTTCTCCTCAATGTATGTAATTATATTAATAAGTGTCCTCTCCAAAATAAAAGCTACCCATATTACCATGTGTTCCCCTGGCAGGGTGAGTGTTGGAGCTTTGCATTGGGATTTGGGTTTGGTGCAGTTCTCACCGCAGCAGGAGAGTGTGGCAATCCGGCTGGGTGGGTAATGATATCAGATGCCTCTCTTCACAACAACAGGTGCTTTGGCATGGCCACTCTCCACCTCCACGCTGGGGTAATGACATCAGCATCAAGCACTGTTTAATTATAGTCCTCTAGAGCTCAACCTTGTAACACTTTGACATCTCAAAGTCCTGCTATGATGACCTACAGGTATCAGTCTGTGCTAAGTCTGTTACTGACAGGTACAGAGTGATTAATTCTTTAAAATGTAAAGTTATGTTAAATGCAAAATACAAAGGTGCTTAATATGTTTAAGTTACACACAGGTTGACTATTTTGTCAAATGTGCAGTACCCCCTAGTGTCTGGGAGTAACTATCTAGCAGTTAACTTTTAGCTTATATATTTAAATGTCTTTGTTAATCATGTTAATCACGCTCTGTAGATTAAGAATGTCTCTCAGACTAAATTAAAAATATGACCTGCCACTGACTAGTAATAGCATTACTATAATGTAAACTAAAGGTACAATTGGTCATGTTCAAATGAGGTCCTAATGGAATCTTATGAACACTTTGTGTTTAATATAAAAAAGAATATAGAAGTAAATTCATTTTGTAAATTCATCTTTACATAAGATCATGACATTATTTCATGTTCTCTCTAATATTAGCTGGAACAGCACAAGGTGTTGTCCTGATGCACAGGGGGTCATGTGACTGTGTCTGTCTCCATGCTGATGGCTGCTAATCCCTTCAAACAGGCTGGCATGGGCCAGACATGGCTGAGGGGTACAGCAAAGCCGTAATTACACACGACCTTCCATTATTGCAGCGATGCAGGCAATTACAGTAGCTGCTCCCTTTTACATGCAAAAGAGCTCAGATGAGGGACACAATGAAAGCGGATGAGACAGTCTAACTGCAAGGCTGAGCCGTTGCCATGCCAGGAAAAGAAAATTGTTTAAAATTGATTTTAAACAAATAAATCTGAAGTACAAATACTTCATGTAGTCTCAATGAATTGTTTATAAAAGCTGTGTGCATGATTATTAATATTTGTTTGTTAATTTTTATTAATTAATGCTGTTAAAATAGTTTTATATGCATGTCACACCACAGGACGTGTCATCTTCACAAAAGCATTCCTCCATTTTGTAAAACCAAGGCTGCGCATTACAGTAGCAATTTTACGGTTAAAAGGGTTTTAGGTAGAACACCCCTTACATGTGGTAAAATTACTGTAACTCACTGTCTTAAGTGTCTTGTTGCTTTATTTACCCTCTCCTTTGATTTATTATATCCTGAGAAACACCAAAGATAATTTCCTCAATACCAAAAGTGTAAGTTTACATAAAGAGGTATTACTGAGAAACAAAATTACTTGATTTACTAAATTTGCTGCACTACGAAAGGAAATTTGTGCATGTCTGTGTGTGTTTATGCGAATGTGCATGTATGCGTGTGTATGTCTGTGTATGTGTGTATTTAGTCGCAGCATTTGGATGACCATATGGAACTCTTCGTGGCGCCAGGAGACCATGCGGCTTGGAAACCTGATCACCATCTCCCTAGTGACAGCTGGAGTCTTTACACCATCAGAACATTTGTAGACTTCTAATTTGTCATAACCACCTCCTGTGGCAAAGAAATATGCTGCAGAATTAGGTAAGAGAGGCTGAAATTTAGAGCAGAAAGAGGGTGCATGAGAAGAAAGAAAAGTTAGGCGGAAATAATAAGTGCAGGGGAAAATAATATAAAGAAGGAGGGCGAAATATTACCATTTATTTGTTTGTGCAAGTTGCGCTTCAAAAAACAGCTCTGAAAAACAAGCACTAAAAGATCAAATCAATTATTTAGCCACAGATACAAACCAACAAGGGTACACAAAACAAAAAACTCACTCACTTCTTCCCAGTTTGAAATCTAAAGCTTGTCAGCATACTATATGCCAAACAAAGAGGCCGTGTAGTGTACCCTAAGGAAAGCTATTTCTCAGGGGAAGACATTTTAACCTTGTTGCAAGCTAGAATATGCAGCCAGAAAGGTCTTGACCTGGTCATAATTTTTCCCTTCATGATTCCAAACCAATCTATTTACAGACACACACACATGTTGGATTTTCATGTTTTAAGGGACATACATAAACAATTTTTTGTACTGTACAAAGTGTACATTCTCTCCCTGTACACTAAATCTCATTACAAAATATAATTTAATAAAATTAGTTTTACCTCAGGGGGACAAAGAAAAAAATGTCCTGGTAAAAGTATATTTGTGATGACATTCAGGAAATATCAGGACCATACACACACACTTTGTGGCATACGTCGATCATGTAAGCATCCTCTCGGTGGCTAAGACTGTTTTGAGACACCATGTAAGTAATCAGATTAATATTTCATGGGGATGTTTTTCTTTGCCTTTTCCCCACGCGTAACATCATGTACTTTCCCGTCCATTTGTCTGAATAGAGCGTGTAGCTGTTATGCTCATCAGCAGAAACACATCTCACTACTTCATGTTTCATACTCTTGAAAGCCTGGGGAGCCATGTCCAAAATGGGATACTTGCTTGCTTACTGAATACCATGCATTACTGTAGACGACCTAGTATTTTAAAGAATGTATGTGAAACAGAATACATATTTCAGATATCATATTACAAATAATAGCATGCTGTGTTGTTGATGCACATTTGACAAATGATCTCATCAATGATTTGCGCTTAATTGTCATTATCAAGTGTATTTTTTTATTAGTTTGTTATTATGTAAAGATGTATTGTCAGTATTATATCTGGTTGATTTATTACACTGTACGTAGAAGGTCAGGTCACACCAGTGCATCAACACAGTGCTCTGTTACATATTGGACATTTAACAAATAAAATAGGTGATTTGGGTTTCCTGTCTAAATTTATTATCTGGACAATTTACTGCAGAAATATTTACTGCAGTATGATTGTATTCTGTTCTGTACATAGTCTGTTTTTAGTGTTATGTAAGTAATGGTCACTGATATTATTTCTTCTAAAAGTCACTTTATCTAGCTCAAAGGCTATATAAAAAATTAAAAACAAGGATCGAGAGTGTTACAGTTGCTTTGAATGCTTGATTAACGGTACAAAAAAGTTAAGTGGCTTTTTCAAGCACTTAAAATAATCAACTCTCAGAACTTGAGACGTATAATAAAAATCACACTGTAACATTTACTTTAATGGACATTATCACAAAGTGGCTTTACTGAGGAAATGTGAGATCTCTCCTACCTGGTTGAGAGGGGAAATGGCTGAATTGCACAAGTGAATTGCTCTTTATTTCTGATGGCCGAAGCTCTGCGGGCAGTCTCTGTATTCTCAGGTCGACTCTTTCCTAGTATTGCTGAATTAAGTGCTAGAGAACTATCAGTGATGTCTGACTGACTGCACCATTACCTCAAACAAAACATTCTTCAGGCCAACATGGTTTCCAAGTGCTTCCAACATTTTTTTCACATATGTAATTGTATTTAGATATTTTTTTATGAAATAACAGAATAAACTGAAACCACAAGGGCACAGACAGCAGTCGAAAGTGGCCCAGATTCAGTTTTACAACATGGAAGAACAATACAGGCAGCAGAAGTACCTTATGAGACATCCGAGAGGGTCCTAATAGCCACAGCATCTAGCCGAAGTGCTATGCAGAGATACAGATAAAGAAAGACTGTACTAGAAATCGGTCCTCTGCAGAGATAACTGACTTATTTGTGCTATTTTCTCCACAAGCCTTTTTTGGAACTCTGTCTTCTACAAGGCTTCAAAGCTTAAATAAGTAAAGTTAGGTCCTTGTGTTTTCTTCCACAGAGATAAAAAGAGTCAAAGCACCACCAAAACGCCTTGTCATTAAAGAGGCTATGGTTAAGTCTTCAGGCACTGTGGGAATTGTTCTCTAGTTGCGGTTTCTTGTTCTGTTCATTTTCTTTTATGCATTTTCCAGGATGATTTTAGTTGTCAGTGGTCACAGTGGGAGTTGTATGTATGTGTAAGTGAATGTGTATTTTTGTACATTTAGATAGATGTACAATTTTAAGTAATTGCATCTAAATTGTAAAACGCTTTCATGTATGTGCAATTTTAAGGAAGAAAAAATCTTTATAAATACTCTGACATGCCAGTTGGACGAGTTTATTTGATCATTTTAACTTATAAATGAAACACAAATGGGACTTACAATTGCACGTTTCATAAGGCTTAAATGTACTGTATATATATATATATATATATATATACACAATGGCAGCATGTTTTTAATGTGTACTGATTGGTGTTTCTGACCAGTCTTGGAAATCATAATATAATTAGATATATTAAACAAACGCTACACATTAAACACATAGAATTACACAATAAAATCAGCCTAAAATTAAAATTTTAGGTTTCTTTAAACCTAACAGAAAACAGTTGTTCAGTTTCAAGCACATTAAATTATTTATGTAATAGTTTTGGATATTTGTCATATCATAACATGAAAAAATGCATTTGTGCTACTACCAGGCTTCACAGTCACATTGATATGGGAAATACATGCCAAGAACCTCTGTCAAACCCCTCAGACGTCTGTGAATGTCTATGACACTCTGTTGCTGGGTAAAGTGCATTATGCCAATGTTACTAAAAAAAAATACTAATGCTTCACTTTAGCCAAACCACACAAAAGCCAGAGGGGGAAATGCGTGAAAGAAAAGCTTTCTAAAGAAAGCATTTGGCATGGAGGGGAAAGCCGGGCTGACTGTACTCGTGATATGTTGTAGTGTAAGGTGAGAGAAAGACGGCTATGGATTTTAATCCATTTGTCGATAAAGGTCACTACTCCAAAGGGTTTTATTTCTCAGCTACACATCAAGGCGTAAATCCGCTGATTGCTGCCGCTGAATGGACAGACAACAAGGCTGGGTTTGTGGGTTGTTTCTATGGCGCAGTGTGTGGGGATAGGGCCTGTAATGTGCAGGTTTTTTATCAGGGGCCCCCGGATCAATGGGCAGCCTGACCTTTGTATTGTATTCCCGGCTTTGCCCGTGATGTCATGCCATCTATCCACAGCTCTTCTTAAAGGGCCGGGAGAAAGGGAGGCATGGTCCCACACTGTCATCCCTCCATGAGACTGAAAAGACAGCCACAAGGAATTATCTGCAAATATAACCACCTGAAACCCCACAAATACCTTGTTTACACTTATTAAGAATGACATATCATTTGCTGCTTTCTTAAAAGATGCTTCAGGTGAGAGCATGCCAGTTTATCTTGATGCTCTTACGTGTCCCTCAAGGAAGGTTGATGTGTTTCGATGCGGAACATCAAAATATTCCACCCTAATGATATGAAAACATTGAGATATTAAGATGCAAATATGGGTTGAAAGTGTTTCTGCACAAGTCGTTAATCAAATAATCCAATGGCGTTTTTAAAGATGTTTGTCAGGGATTGATCTGCCTTTTGAGTTAATACAGGCCAGAGCAGAACTTAAGAGGATAAAGGGGTGAGCTTCTTATTGTTCGACACTGAAAGCTCCTCTTTGTAGTAGAGAAGGCTGATGGCAGCTGGTAGGGTCCTCTCCGTTCATTAAAGATAGAGAACTTTCTCAGAGTAGCCAAGTGCATTGGAATGGAAATCTAAAGAGGTAGGCGTGAACCATTTGTTTAGCCATGTTTGTGTTTGCTGTCAACATGTCTGTCTGTTTTGTGGGGCCGCCGCTTTGGGCTTCAGAAAACAAATGTGTGTGTCCACCCTTTCATAAGGATCTGCACAGAGACTCTGTGAGGGAACAACTCACCCGACCGTCTATGTGGGTTCCTTTGCAATGGCGACAGATGTTGTAATTGCCAGCTAATGGATGGGCTGTGGAGAAGGTCATTATGACAAGAGATCTAGGTTGTGGTTTGATGATGTGGGCTAACTGATGACTTGGAAAAGAAGGGCACAGCCAAGCAGGTCAGTCGTACCCTCTGTTCTGTGCAAGTTGAGAAATTTATAATGGCATCAGCCAAATGTTGAGAAGGGACATGATTTTGGGACAATGATGGGGTGAGGAGACAGGTCACGGGATGGAGGAGGGTATGTGATATGGTCTGCCCTTAATTTAGACAGACTCTCCCTCTTTTGTGCAAAGAAACACACAATACTTCCACAGTCTATTTGCACAGACAGCAATTATCACGCTCAAGAGTGTAATGACTGACATTAAAAGCAGTTTGTTACCCTTGAAGCTTATATGTTTGAGACCAGGGGCATGATTTGTGCCTGAACAAGCTGAAATTGGATTCGGCTCTTCATATGTCTCTGAAAGAACTCTTATTTCATGAAAAATTAAGTGCAATAATAATAAAGTCTGTATCATTTTTTATGGAAGATTTTTATGTTTTTTTACATCTATCAAAGCCATTACATTAATGCAAACTATTGGAAACCTTACTACAGCTAGACCCCTCACACTGTAATTAATACAGCTGTCTACAACAGCTTCCAAAGTTTAAAATTAAGCAGGGTGTATTTGTTAAACAACTAGTGACACAATTAAGGTCATTTGTGCCATTTCTGTGCCACTAGTGTCCCAAAACAAAATTGCCAAACAATCAACGAGATTGCTCCACCCCAAACTCACACCATTGGATGAACCAGTGTTGCTATGTTGTGCCGCTGGGGATGCTCAAACAGAGAAATGTTTTGTTAGTGCAACAGTGCATTTTTGGTAAAATCATTCTATGAATGGCTTGCAGTAATGTTTTCTATATAAAGCTGCTATATGTTTTCTAACATTTTAAATACATATCACCTTTTAAGAAAATGGATCTAAACTATATTAAATAAATAAACTATATAAATAGAATTTTTTTAAATGATTCAGATAAAAAACAGGACATTATGGACAAACTTTTCCAGTGGTCCTATCATTCACATCAATCACAATAAACATCTGTGTAAACCTGAGTCAATTCTACATTTAAACCTACTTCTCATCTTTAAAGAGGAAGGGAAAGAGAGCAAGAGGGAGAGAGAGAGACAGGGAGGTCTATTCTCCAGGGGCACATTCAGGGTCATTTGAGTTTGTGTCACAGTTACACAGGGTGTCACTCCACACCAAAGTGAATTGTCAGTTTGTTTATACAAGCTGTGGGATTGCGTAAGATGTTTGCTTCCCCAAACGCTCCCCAGAGGTCAATTAGGACAGATGAGCTTTTCTCCACACAAAGGAAACTGGTGGCCTTACAGCAGTTAAGGGAGGCACATAATTAACAGTTATAAAGTACTTTGGTTTGTTAATTGAATTAGTTAATCCTTTTTTTCAGTGATCTTCAGTTGAAGGGGGGTATTATAAGAAAACTCTTGTACTGTCACATGCATCGAAGCTCGTCTTCATCGCAAAACTCTCCAATAAAACTGGAGGTTTCCAGAAAATAATTCACAGATGAGGAAGGAAGACTATTAGAAGTGTAAAAACTATGTCAAGTAGCATTAGATTTTTTAATTAAGAGGCTTCCCAGACGTACATGTTATTGTTCAGGGGTTGCTCTTTAAAAGTCTCAGATGTTTCATTGAAATTCCTTTAAAGAAATAAACATAGACACAAAAAAGACAAATACAGGCATATAGTAATAGCACAGAGCTATACAAATGTGGGTTATTTGGCCCTAGAATTAATTAAATGAGAAATACTTGAGAGATCTTAATCTGAGACCTCTGAAATTTGATTGAGCCAGATTTGGGACATCAAGATTTTCTGACACTTTAAATGTGACTTGTGAAATTACTGGAGTAAAAAGTCGGAGGAATAGCAGACAAATGTATAGCACGACACTGCATTGTGAAACTGTTTTAATATAAAGTAACGGATCTCAAGGAGAAATTCAGTCCATTAAGAATTGACTGGTGGTCAGAATAGGTTGAAAAATTATGTACATATATTGTTTAACAGTGTGCACTGATGACTCAAAATCAGGAATGTGCTCAACACATGATTGTTTACTGACTAAACAAAGGTCACCATTTATTCTACATTTAAACAAATTTCTGCCTGAGATAAATAGTTCTATCAAATTCAGTCACATATGAACAGTGAATCAATTCTTCTGCACAAACAATAAGAAAAGGGTTTGAAAACAAAAACATACTTAAAGGAGTAAATAATAGGAAAACACTACACATATATAATCTTAATGGTACAAGAATAAAGCAGTCATTTGACATACTGCAATATGTGTTATGGAGTCTGTTGTTTTAATACAGCGCATCTTAAGATCTTTTTATTTGCATATTAAAAAGAAATAAAAGAGGGCTATGATTTTATTTCTGTTTTATGGCTTTGTAAATTGTTTTTTAGGATATAATATTCTCTTAGCATCAGATCATTTTAAAATGTTCTTTTCTAGCATTTTCCTTTGTTAGTCTTTGTTGCTCTTTGTGTTGGCTGAAGAAAATTGATTAATTATTTCTCAAGTGTATAAAATCAAATAAACCACTCATGTATATAATAGCATATATACATATAAACTAAAGATGATCTTGACAAGATATTTTTGTCCTCACTCATATGACAAAAGGCACTCTGAAGCTTTGAAAGTAGGCCCTCATATGGTGCCATGGCCCGTATCCCGGCCCCCCTCGGTCCCTGTCTAGTGCACACTATCCCATCACCTCCCCTTCAAAGGCAAATCTCTGCAATCCCTTGACAAATTATTCAAACGTGTCTGGCTATCTGCACACTTATTTCACAGCACCACTTGAAGCACAGGTTCGAACAAGTACTGAAATTCTGTGTAATGTGTATTCTGGCCCCATTTCGCCGTCACACACCTTCTGAACCTCAAACGTGGCCATCTGCAATCAGCGTCCCACATGCTTGAACCTGGATCCCATTACATTTCATTGCGGCAGGCCGTGAGCGGACGGGCCACCAAGACACCTTGCATGTCTGTCAGGAGATTTGATAGATTTATCCCATACAATGTTAGATGAGGTGTTATTTTAAAAAAGATTAAATAAAAAATGCTCACTGTGCAACAAAAAATGTATAGTGAATGACATCACAGGGTTCCACAGGTCACCCTTGGGCACTTTACAAGGCTGGAGGTTTTAAAAAACATCAACACCATTAGTGATGTCTTGCACCATCTTTATGCTCATGTAAATATTTGCTTGTGGTACTCTTAGCACCTTTATATTAGCTTTTCAGCACATTAAATGCGCATCACAAGCCCAATTCACTCTGTCTGACAATTGAGTGGCAAGGGAATTTGCCGTCTTCACACTTCTTGTGCTGCTGCACCTCTGAATCAAAGCATGTGATTGTGCTGTTGGCTATGTATTTGTATTGTTACTTCTTTGTATGTTGTTTCATATACTGCTTTAGAAGTAGTTAAATGCATTTCACAATTACATTTAAACAGACATAATCAGACTAAAGACATTTTGTTAACATATTACACATGAAGACTATAAAAAGAGTGTGTGTATATACTGATATATACAGGTCCTTCTCAGAAAGTTAATTATTTTCTGTAATGTACTGATAAACATTAGACTTTCATATATTTTAGATT
>JBAJNP010006874.1:0-24229 GCA_036877545.1 Yasuhikotakia modesta | reverse complement strand
TCTCCCGGAATGATCCGCAGAGTCACTGTGTTTCCAGCCTCCTTTATCAGGTTCACGATATCCGAGTGGGATTTATTGGTGATGGAGCATCCGTTTACAGCCAGGATCCGGTCTCCAACTTTCAGTTTTCCACAGCGGTCGGCTGGACTCCCTTCGATGATGCGACCTATTTTATGAGGCATTGCCACACATGCGTTTCCGGCTTTTGTCCAACATTGATTCAGCATGTATGAGTGGTAATCAATGAGTGGTGATTTTTGTTTGCATTTGGTTTTTTTTTTTGGTGGGGATGGAGGAAAGGGGGAAAGAGAGAGAGAAACAGGAAGAAGAGAATTCATAGGGGTTAATACACCAAGCAACCCAGCCAAAGTGCATAACATTTTTATAGAATGCCCATAGATGGTGCCCTGGAAGCAAAACATGTGACAAGCAAAAGCATGTTACTGAATGGAGAGCAAAGGGACGGTATGGGGCACAACAGCCAAAACTGACACAGCCAAGCAACTGTTGATATGAAATAAACCTGCATATTAGATCTGCTAAATCTGTTGATTTGAAATGAATCTGTGCATTTGATCTGCTGAACCTGCTGATCTGAAATTAATTAAATTAATCTGCATGTTAGATCGGCCCTGAGCCTCATTTCTGTAGTGATCTGTGGATCCTGTGAATAACCACCACTGCATTTGAATTATTCATGACTCTTTTGAGTCAAAAAACTCCTGAAATTCCCTCTGTGCATGACATTGTGCTGTAACTCTGCCTGTGTGATGAATTATGAAAAATGGTTGGATAATGGTGAGATCGCCCTGGTCTGTGCTTTGAAAATAGGTTCACATAGCATGAGTTAAATTTTGAACCTTTTTGCAAACATCCACCATTTTGCAGTTTAAACCCACCCACACACCAAACCACACCCACAAAAGACATGCCTGCCCAGTTTGTGTGGGAAATTGTGAATGCACAAACTGTTTCATGCCAGTGATTGTCTGAAAACTTTTAATGAGATAAACAGAACTAAACTTTTAAATCCTTTTAATTAGACCTCTCACCAAATAACCTTTAATTTTATGTCTCAAACTACAACGCTGAGGCATTTATGTTAACGCCACTTTAAATATTAATTCAACCTGTCAACCCGCCTGCTATTGTCACACTGGTATGATGTTATGTGAAACTGTCATTGCCTGTTTATCCTGTGAGGTTCCTGTTCTTTATCCACACTGACTCTGGCAAAGCACTTAAATTGTTTCATCACTGTAATAAACGAGAGCCAAGCACGGCTTCCCGGCTTTTATTCCTTCCAAACAAGGATCTGTCGCTTCTTTCCTCCGTCAGCACACTCGGAACAAAACTCCCACACGCAGCAATCACTGCGCCCGCTGGATCAAACTCACGCGTACGCGAAGGCTGCCAACGGCGCTATTGTGAGTTTAAAGAGCGCTGTAATGAACAGAGCCTACATACACGGCAGATCATTCTCCATTTCCTATTTCACTAACTTGATTTCTCTATCAATTATGATTGTCAAAAATAATGATGACAACATCAGCTGTGGCAAGTGCTATTTATGTTTGTCTGATTAACATGTTGAGACATGGATGAACCAGAAACTGAAGGATAAATACTGTTGTCATTATTCGACAGCCATCTTGTGTAATAGAGACGGTATCAGGAAGTAGAGCGAAAACAAAGCCCCACCCCAGAGAAGAGTGATGAACAGTACGGGTAGAGCTATTAACCCCTGCTTTAGCCAGACACTGTGAATTGACTTTAATTACCAAGAAAATTGCAGGACAAGCATAAGGAGAATATGCAGAAGATCCCACACCCACCAAAAATGAAAAAACATCAATCGTTCAGAAATAAAACTCTCCCTGAAAAACTAAATCTGTTAAGCTCCTCAACTTTATCACAATATGGGAGAATAGAATATATGCATTACTTGATTCAAACAAAAGTGCAATATGTTTGTCTAGCTGTTATTGATGGGATACACTTTAAATATTTTGTAAATATTTACAGAAAAATAAAATTTATGTAAATATTTAACCATTAAGTTACTGCATATCAAATAAAAACAGATGATTCATTTTAGCAAGTTCAGTTTTGTTTACAACTGAAACAACCATAAACAAAAACTCTAACAGCCTCTAAATTTAAACGACTAAACACTCTGTCTGACTAGTCTTACCAAAAGTGGTGCCCGCTTCAGGCCTCGACACTGACGAAACAATGACGAATCCAAACCCCTCGTTCTCTCCGCGCTGGATCTCCACATCATAGGGCTGGATGGTGTTGGGCACCACCGTGTTGTTACTGCCCCCTCCACCCCCGCTGCCTATGCCACTGGTGGAGCCCGATCCAGAGCTGACGGTGTTGAGGGAGTTCTGACTGCCCTGAGGCGTACGCTTCTCTTCGGTCAGAGACGGAGCCTGTGTGCTGCTGTGGTGAGAGGAGGCCGGGGAAGGAGGCATCTCGCCGTCCACCTTTGCCACTGAGGAGGAAGAAGATTTATGATTTAAATGTCAAGGAGGAACCACTTACCGATCTCCTCGTCGACAAGCAAAGCAATCATTTTTATGACCCACACACAAAACATGCTTCTGAATTGCTGAGGTGAGGTCATTTCAGCCTCTTAAACAGATGTGGGGGTGGATTAGATGTTCTTCAGAGACTGGACCAGACGTTAGGTAAGTTTCTAAAGATGGGAAATTTGCCTGTGCACACTGAACATCCAATTGTTGTGGGACATGATATACAGCAATGAAGGGTTTTGGACCAATAAGATTTTACTGTGGGCGGGGCTACTGGGTATGATGTCATAACAATTGGACTCAAGCAAATGGCTCAAAATAGCAAGTAACAAGAAAATATCTAAGTAATATGCCAAAAACTTTAAATGTTTATATGGAAGACAGACTGATCTTGTCATGCTTTCTTTAAATGGTTAGGTTGGGATTTGCATTTTGGTAAATGATCCTGGATCAGTACAAAATACTCAGGGTCGTAACAAGGGACCCAAAGCCCTGCAGAGATTAATTAGGCAGGCACAGTCAGCAGGCATTTCCTCATTATAATGTGCCACAAACTCATTTAAATAAAGTCTACCTGATAGGAATGAATATGACCACAAAATCCTGCATAATTTAGAACTTCACTAGTCATGCTGGTCATTATGCAATCGAGGTTAGTTGTCACAAGGCAATATCTCAGCATCTGTATGGTTTGAGCCAAAGAGAAAACCAATGCACTTTCTTTAGCAGCATAGAAACAAATTAAACAATTGTATTGATGTTACCTTTAACATTTTTGCTCTCTGCTTGTTTCTTAATTGTTTTACATTTTAAATTTGGCAGGCAATTTAATGGCAGGCTGCACTATGACAACTTACCCTATAGAGCACGACTCTGTGGGGACAAGTTCTCACGAAAAGGTCAATGTGTGTTCAATAAACTGTAATATTTCTTCTGCCCGTTGTTTTGTGGCCAAGACTTTTGGGTTTGTGTCTGCACAGGAAATGATTTAAAAAATACCCGTCCTGGGAAATTTTCACTGGAGCAAAATGTGTGACAACAAATCAAAGTGCAGTTCTAATCTGCATTTAATACCTTAACAAAAACATATTAATCACAGCATTGATGGAAAAGCTTGGGGATATCTCAACTCCTCATAGAATTGCTAAAGTTTGCTACACCACAGTTACAATGAGATTTTTCCATTCATAAGATCCACGTACATCCATATCCAGTTTTGCGTCTCACAGTCAGGTTGACGTGACCCTGTTTAGCCGCTTGTTGCATGAGCTGAACGACCAGTTGATGAGATTTTCCCACGACGGCCGTTCCGTCCACACAGATCAGCTCATCACCTGATCTCAGGCGCCCGTCTTCATCTGCAGCTCCATATTTCACAATGTGACCAATATATATCTGAGCAGAAATAGAGATGAGAAAGTTTTGCATAAGTGCTTAAAATATCTTGCAACTAAACTAAGCCCATGGGGTTCAAACACTTGCCAGACGATGATCTAACTTCACTGAAACACTCAAATTCCCATGTTTATTTTGGGCCTGATAATCGTGATATTTTCTAAAGCCAGTAAAGTCGCATTGGATTGCCTTCCATCTCCTCTACCAGCCAAGCAAAGGGCAGAAAAACAGATAATTCTGTATTACATTCTTCAAAACAGTGTCTCATCGATTCAAAGACGCAACGTGGCCTCATTAGAAGCATAAACCGGTGGTCTAAGAGATATTTTCTGACTGATTGAGGCTGTGCAGCGCAGATCAAAGCCTCTGCCGGCCCACGCGCACGCATGCCCATCGCAGATGCTTTTACTGGGCATCGGTCTGGCCAGAAACTGTGTTTGTAATCTGCTCACCACATTTCACATACAAATGGGTATCATAAGCAAGCTGTGAAAACTAAAGCTGAGAACTCTTCCAAGTTTAGAATATTACAATTGGATGAAACTCTGTATTTGGTATGTTTGGTAGAGAGCTTTTGGTATTGTGAGTGTACTTTGACAAAAGCTTCAATAAAAACAAAACACCTGTTTGGCATTTTATGTAATAAATAGTAGCAAATATTTGTTGAATAAAGGTAGCTGAGGCATAACATATCCCTGGGTTTTTTACAATTATATTATTTTAGTTAGATATTTATGCAAATAGGGATTGTGCATATATTTTCCTTTTTTCAACATATTACCATTTTTAATTACCTTTTTGCTTTCATTGCTTAATTTTAAATGCTTGAAAAATAATATAAGGTCAAAAAGATATATGCATAGTAATTGTCAAAGAATTAGCAAAATGCTGTTTTAATTAGCTTTGATAGCATTCAACATATCGCACTGCACAACTGATTAAATAAACGAATCCATTAACTTTAACAAACAGCAATAAATTAACACTAACACAATAGCGCCGGAGCACAAAACTAAGACCTAACAAAAACTGCTTTGTACTCACCGGCTCTCCGGGTTCATTGCCTCCCAGGATCCTGAATCCGAAGCCGGTATCTTTTCGCCACAGGAAAATATCCTGCTCCTGGTAATCAGGTACTGAAAGGAAGAAAAAATAGCCCAAGGCCATGATCAATTTTCCCGCAGAATGACGCATGTGCTTGAGATTTCTATGGTCCCGCTCTCAGAACGGCTGCTGGATCAAGGCAGAGCAGCTAATAATTTTACTTTAAAGGCTGGGCAGGCAAGATTTCTGGTTGAAAGTCTCTTTACATCGTGATCCTCACGCTAAGTGATCTAAATACATTTATTTATGTATTTACATTACGTTTAGGCACTTAGCAGATGCTTTTATCCAAAGTGACTTGCAAGGTGAGAAAAACAATGAAGCAATATATTTGTTTATCTTCTGTGGAAAGCGCAGGCCCATAAAATGTTTGTCCAATTATTGCATTCTGTCTGAAAGCAATGATAGGACATCCTACTTGTTTGTCAAACTATGTGTTTGCATAACTCCTCGCACCTTCCTTGACAGATCTGGAATTTTTTCTAATTTCATCACACCTCAGAGGACTTTTGCCACTTTAAATCATATAATGAAGATGTAATATAATGACTACTGTGGTCAAATTAACTTACATGGCACAATTTGATAACCAAAATCCATATGGGAAAAGTAATAAGCGCCGGGATGTTTAAATCTAGATTACAGATCAAGTGAAGTGGAAGAAGGAATCAGGAGGTTTTTGAAGCAGCTGTGCCCTTGAGTCCATACCACCATTTGAGTGCTATCTTCACCACAGCACTTCCATGTCAAATCAGCCAGGATGAGAAACAGCCCAGCCTCCCCCTACTTTAAGATTTCAAGCCCTGCAGACATCAGCAATCTGTCAGGTTTTACATTATTGACCCTGTAGCTCTCCAGTGCATCACATGATGTTCTGTCGAGGGACATTTACGCCTGTTAAATAAGAGAGAGCTGGGAACCATGGAAATTTGATGCAGGCTTTTATTAGAGTTTTATTTTTATGGGGGATTACTTTTAAAGGAACAGTTCAGCCTTAAATTCACTCATCATGTTCGTACAGACCTGTATGATTTTCTATCGTTACTGGAACACAGATGAAGGTTAACAGAATATTACTTCTGTTCTTTTTCATAAATCTAAAGTAAATGGTGAGTAGGGCTGTTAAATTCTATTAATGACAGAAAACACAATATTGTTTATTTCAAGTCATCTGAAGAGATATTTTTTATTTCAGTAGTAGTTTATCAGTAAATAACTTAAGCTTATAAGTCTTTTCCTCAGCGATGAGAGTTTTCATTTTGGGGTAAACTATTCCTTTAAAAAGAGACTGAATTAGTGTTCGGCTGTAACCAGCTAGGGAATATTTGGATCTCTGTCTCCAGTCTAAGCAGCCAGAACAGAACCTTCAGCAATTTACTGTAACCGAGACAGGAAGCAGTGTGGCTCCAGAGCCCTACAAAATGGCTGCTGCAAAGAGAGATCAAGTACGGGCAATTTTCCCACATCGTTCGATCTCCATTAAGCAGGAAGAATGATTGGGGCAGAGTCTGCAAATTGTGCATTATGGGACGGATGGACCTACAGTACCTTCAACTAACATTAATTTGCGTTAAAGCCACTCAAAGCAACTCGCCCGCTGCTCTGACTGACCTCAAATGAGTTTGGACTCAATGTTCTCAAGCTGTTCCAACATCGCAGCAAATCAATCAAACATCATTAGTTTACCTCTCAAAATGCTCAAGGACTGTATGTGCATCCATCTGTGCAAACACAGACACCGTCTGATCCGAGAGAGGAAACCTTGTGTTCTACATCAATGACACATGATAAACATCCCATAATGAACCCACTAAAATTGCTCAACTTAGCCAACAACAAACAACAATCCCAAGATTCTTAGTCTTAAGACAAATAATACAGTCCCTAATAAACATTCTCTCTTAAGACTTTAGCAACAAACCCTAATGAAGAGACACAGACGACACAAGTTAGTAAAATTCTTTCCGACCAAAACATCGGAGAGCTCAATTTTACAGTCTCTTAACAACAGCTGAAAGATATTGCTGTTAATTAGCTCCTTGGCTCTGACACACACGAGGGTAGGACCGGATTCACTGTCTTCCTCTTCTACCAATTATATGCACATTTGTCAAAAGACGTGTTTTAGAGCGCGCTGGAGCGTGTGAACGCGCTGATGGCGGGGTGGAGCGTAATTGGTCAGAAGTACCTCGCAGTTCGCGGTGGTTTCTCGCTCACACCGAGCAGAGTGAGACAGAGAAGGAATGGAAAAGCCTAATGAATAGCTTTAGAAGCAGGGCTTTCGTGTTCAAACAAACACGGCTGGCTGATCACAACACACCGCAGCAGATTCTAACTGACGGCTAATGCTTTAGATTAGTTCTGGACAGATCTTTGAATGTGTAAAAAAATGCTTTGATGATATTGGACGTGACTGGTCCTTCATCTTAATTTTGCCACGCACAAAATACATAAATCACTTATATATCCAATAGCTGTGAATATTTGAAGACTTATTTATATACTGAAAATGTTTTCTTTGATGTAAAGCTTCAGTATTAAAATTTATTTCAACAAGTCATTGATTAAGACGCAAGATGATTTAAAATGACAACTGGCTATAAGTTTACATTGACTAACCATCAAGCATCTCATGTTTCACCCTAAAGTTTGACAATTTCCCTCAGCAAACATTTGCAAACTTTGATCTAAAACATAAATATGACACCCACCACATCATAATCATCATGTAAGAAACTGACCCTGTTCCCAAAGTTCCCCAACCAAATCCTTATACCAACCACACGTGAAGAACAAAGTCCCTTGTGATCCATTCCCAAAGCTCCCTCCACCAAAATCCCATATTACTTACGCCTACTTTCATACATGCTCCTAGACTGAGCCCAGATTTTAAAGGGATCTGGCTTCTTCTGGAGGGTTCCGTCTACTGGGGGGTCCTGGGGCAGGCTCGGCAGAGGCTGGGAGGGGGGAGGTGGGGCGGCCGACTCGTTGAGCAAGGCCTGGGAGGCGTGGAGGGGAGAATCAGTGTGGACGCTGCGTTGACTGGAGACACTGTGCTGGGAACTGCCTTGGCTGTCCTTCCGTTCCAACTGCTGCTGTGGAGGAAAAGAAGAGAAATGAAGCGAAGAGAGAACGCACCAAAATCACTCTGGTGTCTTTTAGAGTGAACATCTTACTGTTGGGCTGCGGGAAGTCAAGCGAGACAGAAATATGAATGAATTTGCAGGACAAAGAGAGCAGGAAGGAAGCGTGTGATGCACAGCAGTCTCTTTAGCAGGGCTTAGCTAACGTTCATTCAGGCTGAGAATCATATCAATAAGTTTTGCCATTTAAGCTTTTGAATGATTTAAGATTACCCTCCAAATACCCTCAAACTTATACTTAAAGGAAGAGTTCAAAAATGCTTTCATGTGGTGAAACTCTAAAAAGGATTTTGGCAAAATGTTAGTAATAACCCTGATAACATTAGTCACCATTTATGTTTATTGCATGGAAAACAGCAACATAAATTTTTTTTCAAAATTTCTCTGAGTTTCACTGAATAATCATGTCTTACAGGTTTAGAACAACATAAAGGTAAATAAATAACACATTTTTTTCTTTTTGGATCAACTAAACTTTTATCTTTATTATGATTAATAGTCCTCATACTATTCATCATTCTGCTGTATTTCTAGGGTCACTTATCAAGTAAGCTAATAAGCTAATTGACTATGTTCAATCCTTTGAGAAGGTTATATTTCCCTGCTTCCATTGATGCACACAAGACGCTCTTAGGACATCATGCTGGGGTCACGGATCATCGAGTTTTGCATATACATATGGAGTCCATGCCAACCTGAGTGCATGCTGCCTTTAGAGTAAAAAGATGACGCAAACAAAACTGTAATGAAAAATGCTATAAACATTAATAAATGTAAATTCAAAAATTCAAATGTATAATAAATTACAGTAATACATTTTTAATAAAATGCCATTGCAAAGCTGGGGTAATGACATTTTTTCTTCTACTCGGTTATTTGAAGTTTTAAACCCCAACACACACACAAAATCCATTTGCAGCCCAGAACAGCCTTCAAATCTAGTTGTGTTGAATGAATTACAGCAGATACCCGGGAAGGGAAAACATAAATCCAGCAATAAAAATCAAACCACAATTCAATAAGTAGCTAATAAATCCATGCAAATAAAGCAGAGGCAATTTGAAAATGGAGATGTTCGTCTGGAACTGAAGATTCAGAGAAGCATGGACTCCATTTCAACAAATGTAGAAAAACCCAAGGCTGCCATTTTAACAGAAGATTTACAACGTTGATTATTCGTCCCACTGTCCACAGATGTGCTGAGCTCAAACCTTCAATCCGCCATCAATAAACCAGCACAAGACTGACGCAAAGCAAGATTAAAAATACAAACACCTGATAGTTGTTTTTGCCCTGAAGCTCCAGCAATGGAAACATTGTTTTGATAAGTCATTAAAGGGCCATTACAGAAGGCCCATGTGACCAATAAATAAAATCAACCCCTCTCTCAAGGGAGACCCCCCCTAAACCCCCACCACTCACACATGCATTCACACACACACACACACCATGGTTTGCCGTTCACCACCAAGGAATTACATCTCTGCCAATTCAAAAACAAACCAAACATTTTCAACCAGCCCAATGATGTGCGCAATCATCTACACAAATAAAAAAACAACTCGTGTGTGTGTGTTAAAAATAAATTGTAGTATAAAGAAACATTTGCACTCACCAGTTTGGGGCTCTTCTTCGCAGGTGCCACCCCTACAGAGAATGAGAGAGAGAGACACATTAATTGTGAGCACACAAAGATTTCACCTTCCCCACAGGCACTAATCTAACAGCAATCCCAGGACAACTGGATGACTCCAATCAGGACGCGTGGTGCGGTGGCAGCCCCCTCTCCTCTCTCCATCCCTCCCTCGTTCCTTCACTCCGACACAGAACAAACGCTAAAGGGGGCAGCACGGAGCGTCCACATCGGGGGGACCGTCCCTGGTAACCCCGATCGAACATTAAACGCTCCCCAAAGACTTAAACCTACCCGGCGCTGTGCACGAGACGGGAAGAAACAGAGAGAGCGACAGACAGACAGATAAACAAACGGGACACAGGAAGAGAGATACAAAGACGGGCTTAAGCCCAGACAGGTGCAAAGCTATTACCCATGGAGAAGGAGTCCAAGATACTGAACATTAAATTATAGGCAACGGTCAGTTCCCCTCTTACTGAAACCATCTTCCAGCGCCCCTGCCCCTCGTGATGTTGTTGCCGAAGAATCCTGCATCTAGAGCCAGTCCTCGATTCTCCTGTCTTTTGAGCTTCTTCTTACCCTCTCTCTCCTCTCTCTCTCTCTTCTGGTTCACCCTCCCCCTTCTTGCTTCGATGTGCATCACCCTCGCTCTACCGTCTTCACACGCTCGCTCCTTCACTCTGCTTCCTCTCTCCCCATCGCAAGTGCTCTTGCGCTCGTATTCCTCCTCCAAACACAGTTTCCCTCCCACCGATACATGCGTAGATCTGTCAGTGGCCACTTCCCATGCCTCCATCAGAAAGGCTCTGACAGAGCACACATGAATAATGCATTCCTACATATATAGAGACTCGCACATCGCGAGGCTGATCTATTACACGAATAACTGAATACAACAGGAAAGATTTAAAGTGAAGATAATGAGAAACGCTTCTTCTGCGGCGAGACACATCAATGTGTTCACATTTTTTCTGTCTATTTTTACAGCTGAATTCAAGAGCATCGATTTAACTCATGAGTTGCAATCTGAATGAAATTGTCCTCGTGTAGAACAGCAACAGCAGGACGTAGAATTTACTGAATTGCAGTTCAAAGACATTCAAAACAGTGACACAACACAGGAATTTCATTGGTCTAGCACAACATAAATCATTCATTCTGACTAATTATGGCTATTAAATATAAAGAGGCATATTTCAATTTAAATATTTCATTCTGACAGTATAAATGTGGAATTATGTAATAACATTGACTATTATTTCACAATTTATGCATGTTTAACCTAAAATTAACATGAGACATTAAACTTGTGTTTGCTTCATTTTAACTATAGAATTTTCTCAGTTTTTACCGTGGTCCATAAACAAAACAAAATTAATTGGCTAATCATAACAAACATATATTAATATATTAACTGAATTTCTATTTGTAGCATTTCAACATTTGCTGTGTTTATAAAAATGTTTAACAGTATCATTCTGATAAATGTTAAATCTTGAAATCAAAGTCTCCACCTCAGTCAAATCAAGAACTGAATTAAAATTTTATCAGGCATTCACAGTTCCACTCTGAATGGCCCACAGCTCTGATATTTTCGAAGGTTAGGTTTTTTTTAACTGCGTTACAAGATCCTGTATTTGATTGGTCCTCCGATTCTGGTCTGGCCTGGAAAAAATAGGCTGTTTATTGCGAAGTAGTCCCCTTGAGAACAACTCATCTGCGTGTGAACGTGCCCACAGTAACACACATGCGCACTGTCCCTCATGTAATGCTTAATGCAACACCATTGCGTGCATTTCCTGAAAACACTCCAGACATTAAACCTCCAACCCTCTTTATCCCTGTTCCTAATTGACCTGTCAATCATTCCTAAGCCCCGCCCCAAAGTGCTCCCTCACTTGTTACCACCAAAAAAATTGCTGTCATCCTCTGCAATCTTCTGCCTCCTCCTCTTGACATCCCCCTCTCCTCTCTGTGCCTGCCTCCACTTCAGGCTATTAAATGTTAAAACTTTCTGCAACATCGCACACTCTTTCCTAACACGCTCTCCGTTCATTTTTATCACTCCCTAACTATGCACTTTAAAAGTCTGTTCACAATAGCTTGTTTGGCAGAGCAGGAAGGGAGAAATTGCTTTGTTTTTGTAAGGTGGGTAGTCCAGGCTGCAGGCCAAAGGCAAGAGGACAGACCACCCTGCAACCAGTAGATTATATTTATCTGTCCCCAATTGGTGCCTACATTACTTACATAAGCTGCCTCTCAGAAGTAGTCTACAAAACTGTCATTTTAAAGGCACCATTGATTATACACAGGACACTGACATCAAGAGCCAAACTTACACAAAATGTCACTCAAGCGTTTAAACCCAAATACATTTTTCACAATGACTCCACTCAGTCTTGATAGATGCCCACTCCTTATCTGTCATTTTTCGTTTACCTTAGCTAGAAAAAAATATTCCACTTATGCACAGTTGCTCTGCAACAAGAGAGCAGTTTAACACAAAAGACAATGTTATTTTTGGTGAGATTAAGAGTAGATCTGTGCGGGTCTGATTTTATAACCCAGAGAGTGTTTAGAGGTCATTGCTTACAGAGGAGAGATGCCGCCTAATACCCTGTAATCTATCAATCCATTTCACTTTACTGGGCACATAATGGCTTTATCTGAATCCCATAAAGCAGCGCTGCTAGCTGAATGGAAAGCAAACAAAGTGACCAATGCATTAAAAGTGGACGACTCTCATTGTGATTGAGCTGCTTAAACTCTGGGAACTGTTTCAAATCCCACAGTTGTGCTCTTTGAGGTAGCTTCAAGACTCTGAAAGAGATCACTGCATTTCCTCCCCTGCATCCTCTGAGCAGGACAGATAGCGTACCAGCTCAACAGGTTCATAACTTATTTAGGGACTGGGCAAAAACACCAGGAAGCAACTGCTGACTGAGTTCAATTAGTTCTGCAATTTTCTTGTAATTGTAAAAATAAAATAGTATAATAGAACATTCAGCTCACTTTTGTGCATATAAATATTTACTGTCAAGGCAAGATACATTGTAACATGGCTCTCTGAAATACTTGATTCTGATTGGTCAATTGTGAATAAGTCAATTGTAATATTTTTGTGTAAGTATTAACTGTTGTAATCAACAGTTCCAACATAGATGTATTGGATTCACGCCTCTTGTATCACACTTCATAATTTCTGTGAAAAATTATTAATCAATATTTCATCTTGATTTATTTATTTGCCAAGTAGGCATGCAAAAAACAAGAAAAAAGAATTTTAGCCAGTAATTATTGCAAAATAAAGTAAAATACGAAAACCAACTGCAAGCCATTTGTTTTTATTGAGGGTTTTACTGGCAATTAAAAGATCTTATTTGTGATTAGATTTTAGATTAGAATGCCAGCTGTGCAGCCACCAATAACATAAGGGCAGGACGCAGTAGTAATGCCTACTAGCGAATGACAGTAAAGCAATCTGGAGACCTCCAGCCATAAATTCACTGTCAGTGAATGAGCTTACAGGCTATAGAATGTATGAGGGCAGCATTTATGGACCGTAGAAACACAATCATGCAAGACCACCATGTGTGCATGTTTGTTACTGCGTGTACGTTCAAGCTGTCTTCAGCTGACGTGGGCTGCAATCGGATGTGACAGGGCATGAGGTGATGTTAAAATGGGCCTGTGGACACACACGAGCACAGCATCAATGTGTATGTACTATTTTTTCCTTTGCTTGTGTGCATTCAACAGAGCTACACAAACATGCCAATCAAAAATCATTGAAGGGGAGCACATAATGAAAGAATAAGATGCAGACTGGACCACAGATGAAAACATCTGTCTGTCTGTCCTCGCTGCCTGCTGGCATTTGTTCTAGAACGTGTGCACGCCTGCATGTTGTGTGCAAGACAGATCGCTCTGATTTATCATTTTAACAGGAAACCCCACTGCAAAGTGCAGCAGAGCATCGTCATGGAAACAAGGTGTGATATCATGTGATTGGTGGGTTCTTTGCTGGGCGATCTGGAAGAGGATGCAATTTTTGTTTTGGTCTTATTTATTTGCCATTCATTTTTTTTGCTGCTGGATAAGTTAAAAATTAACATCACAAGATAACTAATAAAACCTTGCTAGTTTTCCACTTTCAACACATTGATTCAGCCCACTTTTATTCATACTGGAAATAATTGTCTCCCGAGTCTAGCTGGCTTGAGAGCAATGTTGACAAATCTTCAATGAGTGATTTTGAGATAAGTGTTCTTGACTGATAAAACAGACAGAAACTCCAACGCACAAGACTGTTGACAAACAGCATTCATTTTATTGCCACATTATTGGCCATTGTCTGTGTCACTTGCAGCAGCGTGTACAAGATGAGACATAACGTAATAAATACTAGAAGTTCTGAAGGGAAAAACTTTAGCCTTCCAAAATAAATGCCTGCAAGTATATCTGGCTAGTAAATTAAAAAGCACAGAGCAACATTTTCCTTGCCTTCAGCACCAAGATGATTTGTTTCTGTCTTGGTATCGATAATACAAAATTTTGCAGTCTGCTTCGCTTTGTCTTTCCCTCTCTGAGTGAATACGCATTAACACACTCATTTGGATGCTGGGGGTGGTTGGTGATGAGACTAGCCTGGCCAATGTTTGCCAGTTTTATATCTGTTGGGTGTGCGCTGTCATTGCTGATTGATGAGTCATAAAGCGAGAGGATCAGATAGCATCAGATCTACCTTTCCATTTCATCACGCCATCCGTAGTTGAACTCTCCAGCTCACAGCAGTGAATTGTAGAATAATTCCAGAATTCCAATAAAGCTACAATTTGTCTTCTATAAGTCACAAACTGTGAATAAAGGTTGTTTGGCTTCAAGAAACAAGCAAGTACTAGTGACCCCACACTGACGTAATTACAAATACACACAAACTTCTGAGAGACAGAATCGACCGCTGGGCCGTTGAATCAGATCTATCATGTATTCAGCTCATGAACACGCATTGTGTTTAAATGATTACCTCAGGCATAACAGATGCATGAATTTCCTTTATACTGCGCATTTGCAAGCGTGACATTTAGACCTAAACAGTTGTAAAACATTTACAGAAATATAGACAGCAGCCAAAACCTCATGGGACTCAAGGGCCAACAAAACTGACCCATTATTTAAAATCACAGATTTACAGTAGAGACTCTTCCAGGCATTACTTATTAACATTTAGTTTGTAAACTGCAGAGTATTTATAAATTTCAGACCATGTATAACCTACCAGCCCACAAGCTTGGAGACCATATGCAGTGATGTCATCGCATATAATGTTTACACAGTCCAGTTCAACATAACACACTATCTACTGTCCGAATAAATAGCACAAACAGAAAAAGCATGTGTATCACAGATATGTGATTTTTTTCCTTCTCTAACAAAACGTGAGAATTTGTGTTTGTGTGTGTGTGTACATATGAGTATATACAAGCATGAGAAGACATAAATCATGTTTCTTGTCATTAGACACTGGCTCTGCCTTTCCTCTAATTGGTTGGCCAGCAATGAAGCAGTGTCAATGAAAAGGAATGGTGTGTGTGTGATGGGATTTGGCGGGTGACATCAAGGCCAGCAATTAAAGGTGGAGTATGAGCACAGAGAATACTTAAAACATCCCTGACACATTTTCCAGACAGTAGTGAATGTCTCTGGTGTGCACCATCATCTACTACTCAACTAAGGTTACTATAGTGATGGTAAAAGGTGTCTTATCATGAATGTTTTCATTTTTTCTACCTTATGGTTCACTTACATTGTTTGCAGCTTTTCTTTCATCAAAGAGCTACAAATCTGTTTTCCTGACCATTCTCCACCTCTCTGACCTTTTTATAAAACAACAACTTAAGACATTTTGCCCTTCTTACATGCAGTATAAGTAACAGTTACTGTTTGTTTGTCATCAGACACAGTTTCAATTTGCACTTCAGTTCTTTAAAACCTTCATAACTTTACAAAACCGCCTGTGCTTAAATGTGCATCTCCAGCTGCTAGTTAAACTGAATTTCTGCCACCCTTTTCTAAAGCTGAGATCTGCAATGAGAAATATGCAGAGCAACAGGTGCTACATACATACATAGTACATCAAAGTCTTTGCTCCAGGATTAAGTAAATCGGGACCGGGTGTCTCTAAATTGCACAAAAAGCAACTGAAGACACTCTAACTGTGTAAAACATATTCACTGACTTTCCAAATGTCAGTTCAATTTGTTCAACAAATATCTTCACTGTTGTTCCCCTACTGAGTTCTCAGCGGTGAGAAAATAACACCACTACATTAAATGACATGCTCCAAAAATGAACAGCCATACAGTGGGTTGGCCACACGCTTTCTCATCCGCTTCTGCAGCCTGTGCATAAATTACAGTACAAACAGCTCTACTAAACAGCGATATGACGTCAGTTCAGTAAGCCGTCAAATCCTGGAGGACAACAAAGCTTTTTGCTCTGCTGAAGAAGCTAGGCGGGAGCACTGTTGATGAGCCACAAAAGATATAAGTGCTGTGAATACTTTTGTTTACGTGCTGGTAACTGTCGCAGATGACAAATGGGGAAGTTTTAATACTACAGGCTTTGGCCTTGCAATTGGCATGCAGCAATTTCCTAACCGTGTTAAAAGCACTTACACAAGACAGATAAGAGCGCTTTCAATTCATCAAATTAATAATCCGAGCGCCAACCGCTAACTGAATGCTCTGTGAAAACGGACAAAACAGGGATTCGGTTGAAGTCGGTTCTGAAAGGCATTGGGATTTGAGTGCACGAAAGTCTGAGTAATTCTCTCTGAAAGTATGACTTTTTATCAGTAGGGATTTGAATGGCTTTGACAGTCAAATGCTGGTATTCATAGTTTTGACTCACACACTTTCACTATACTCCTCTGTTCGTCTGTGTCTTTCACCCTGTTTGCTGTCTGTAGGTGTTTCTGCAGCATTGACTGGAGAAGCGGCAGCTTTCCACCAATGGCAGGTAACCTTGAGATTTCCATCTCCACTTTCTTCCCCACAGTCCAGGACAAAAAGAGCGAGCAGTATGGAAGTGTCAGGTGGGGCTAACAGACAGCTGATATTGGCTGCCCTCAAGGGAAAAGACTCCATATTCATGAACGTTACTGACCTGACACCTGAGGCACCTCACACTGTCACGTCCTCTTTCACTCTTGACGCATAAGCTTTCTCCTTCAGAAACGCTCCACCTGCCGACTGACTATCTGTGTCTTCCTTATTCTATTGTTTATTTCTATATTTTCGCTATACAGACTAGTCTCATGTAGCAAGGCAGTCTAGTTCTCTTGGCATCTTATTTTGGTTTGGAATATATGTGGCGAGAGGTTGGTCTGATCAAAAGTTTGTTACCTCAGGTGACATTTACAAAATTGCAAAATTACGGAACAGCCATCTAACAGAACGGAACTGGCAATTCCGGCTAGCTTTGTGCGTGATATGCATCAGGCAGTGTAAGAACAATCTGTGCTATCTGAAACCAAGTAATTTACACTCTCCTCTTTTATCATTTTCTTTTACTTCCACAAATACATTTTACAAAATGTAAAAGTAAAATTTCCTCACCCCTCTGCACCAGCATGGTCACCTCGCTGCCTTTGGGGCACTTGCTGAGCAGGTCGACCACCTGATTGTGCGTCAGGTTCTGCACATTCCTCTTGTTGACCTCCATGATGATGTCCCCTTCCTTCAGGCCTCTGCATCGTGGGTAATCCACTATCTGCTTCACACGCTGGCCTCCCCCAGAGGGGCTGTCCGCTATTGTGAAGCCAAATCCTTTGTCGCCCTTCTCCATGTGGACGGTAATGAGCTCAGGCTGGGTCGCGATGGAAGATGCCAATGTCACAACATCGCTGGGATAACCAAGAGAACCATTGGATGCCACCTCTGCTGAAGGGCTGTGGGGGCGTGGTGGGTCATTGGAGCCATTCAAACTACCGCCAGCACCTGCCGTTTCGCTGCCGTGACTGGACGGTGAATCATAGTTCTCTTTTCCGTTGACAATGATTGGCTCCTTGTCCAAAATGGCAACAGAGGTCACCAGGCTTGTGTTGGGGTCATCAGGGTCAAAGGGCAAGGGGTAGCCACGGCAAAGTTCAAGGTCAACCATCGAACCGATAGGGATGGACTGGAAGATCTTAACAACTTGGGCATGCGTGTAACCTAACACGCAAGTGTCATTAACACTCACAATAACGTCACCTGCAAAGATAGATTAAACACTTTAATGTTGCCCCAGCAACACAAAGACTACACAACTAAAATGTGATCAGACACAATAGTAAGTTTTTTGTACCAGTTTCCATTTTCCCATCCAGGGCAGCTGGTCCATCAAGTACCAGACTCTTAATTTGCAGGAACTCGTCTGGTTCATCTCCTCCTACAACAGTGAAGCCAAACCCACGCCTGCTCTTCTTCAGCTTAGTGTTAATAAATGTCCCCTTCAGTTCTGCTGGGTTCCTTGTGAAAAATGGCTTCCCTCCTGCAATAAGAAAGCATTGTGAATTTGAGAGCTATGTTGGCCTCTGTATAATGGGATGGACACCCCTGTGTATTTAAATGCAGCAAATCTGGAGTAGATATTGAGTTTCAACATATTGCCCTATGATCAACCAAGTTAACTGTATGAACCACACTGTTATGTTGGCTTCACAAAGCTTTTAACTTAAGTAATTTCTAGTGCTTTTAAGCCATGTCCAACAAAGCACAGATCATCAGCTTTTGTGTTGTCTTTCAAACTCTAAAGGTTATATAGATCTATATACTGTAAGGCTGGCATGACCTTCAAACTTCACATGCTTTTCAAACTGTAAAATATAAAACAAAGCTTTGTTAAGCCAACATCAAAATTTGCCCTGACGTTTTTTATTAAACTTAACTCTTTTAAAACTTTATAATGGCCAATATTGTACTCATTATTTCAATGTCAAAAAGTTACATTTTTGAAATACATGTTTATACATTATTATGTTATACAGCAAAGTTGCCAAAATAAATGTTAGTAGGTGAATCAGCTGTAAATCCTAGATCCTAGAGCAAAAGTAGTTAGAATTCATAACATCAATCAGAGACAGGAGAGCGAATGAGAGGCGAGAATGAGAAGTGGGCGGAGCAGAAGGAAATGACTGGATAAAAAATGTTAAGTGATCTGTTCATCATAGTCTTTCAGGACAGAAGGATCAGAAGAAGCTGCAGAGACATCCTGAGGAGAAAGACATACTGAATACTGAATGTAAATGACTGAACACGAGAAAACATGAGAGAGAAACACAGAGAGAGAGAGAGGGTGTCTCCAAAAGCAAAATATGTAAATGCATACACAAAACATTGTACATAGTAGGGTTCAAAAGTCTGAAATATCTACTAAGAATGCATTAATTGCTATCTACCAATTAAAATTTTATCATCTTTAGGAATTATATTAGCATTTTAACAATCTGGGTGAAATTAAAACATTGTCAGTTTCTTAGTATTTGGTATGAACTCCCTTTATTTTGGTGACAACCTGCACTGAGTGCAACTGCACAAACTGCACTGTTTATGATGGTCCCACGTGATTTTGGAACGTTTCAAAGAGAAGCTTGAGTGAAAGCAAGTGAAATCTCACCGTTTATACAAAGGACTTAACAGTTAGTCACACAGGTGCTAGTTTAATTAGTGACCTTACTGTAGATATTCACATAATTGCTATTTTACAACATTTCTTTGTGGCAAAATGTTCGGATTTTTCCCAAGTGATTTTAAAATATGATTTTAAATCCTAAATTGTCAAATCTGTTTTGAACCCCACTGTATGAAACCCTATATCTTTAATTTTTTATCCAAGGGCAGAATATTTTCAACATATTTGCTCTCTATAGAGCGTGAGGCCTTGGTCAGAACACACATCAAATCACTTCTAAATTATAAATGTTCTTTTGAAACGACACCATCTCTCTTCATTAATTGTACATGTCCTTGACTTGGTACATAACACATTATTCTGTATGTGATGACACTTTAAAAAACACATGACACAAATTTAAAAGCGCACCCACATGAGAGAAATGGCACATGGTGTGAGGGACAAGGCATTATCCTCTACCTCTAAAAAAGAGAGTGTTTGACAAAGGTGTTGTAAATAAATGCCTAGGCTAAAAGCTAATCATCGGGCATTCAAACAATACAAGAACAGCACACACAGAGGGCAGGAAGATTTGGAAAAAGTGAAGGAGTGAGTGAAAAGTGAATGTCCACAGAGAAATACGCCACGCACGGGTGTGTATGTGTTTGTTACAAACAAAAAAAGGAGGCAGCACATACGTTTAGCCCCCAGTTGGGTTGGAAGTGGAGGGGCGGTGCCAGGATCTCTGTAAGTCTCTTGGTGGTTAGCAGCATAGCTTGCTAGCGTTGCTCCTGAAGAGTGCTCCTCTATCCATTCTGAAAGAGTGAAGGGTGCACTTCCTGTTTTTGTGTCTCTCAAATCAGTCGCACTTCCTGCCTATTCAAACTAATACTGATGTGGGGCAATTGACAGCCTTCCCAGCGAACAATTTTAAGTTCCGCTTCCCTAATGTTTCCTTTAAGTAACAAAAATGTTCTAGGAACATTTAAAACACATTTTTTTAAACAAAACAATACTGCTTGGTTATAAGATTGTTCCTCAGACATTTTTACTTCCGTAATGCTGTTAAAATGTTCCATTACGAAATTAATCACATTAATGATATGATATTACCATTTAAGAACATTCTACTAACATTATTGCTATATGGTTTTAAGAGATCTTTGAGAAACTCTGAGAGATCTTTTAGAGAACGTTAGCCAACGTTGTGACAACAAAACATTTCCCTGTTTGCTGGGTTAAGCCCAAGATTGCAGACAGTGATTAAAGCAGAAGTGTACCCTATGGTGCGCTAACTATCTCCAAGTGTAAAACCTAGATCTCAAATTGCATACTGTTAGTATTGTATCACAATCAGTGGAACAATATGAGATGCTAAACTTGAGGGGGAAGACGTTATTAGGTAATCAAGAAAGTGATATTCAGCTGAGCTGGCTTAAAACAAAACCAACAGCATGCCCTAAGGTGGGCAACTTGCTTTTAACTAAAACTCTCTCAACTGTTCATGAAATGCAGGGTTCTTCAACAAATTAAGACCATTTATTGTCTTAAGACAATAAGGTTCCAGGTCTTTTTGTGTACAATTTATCAGGGCACTTATAAGCCGTACGATTTGTCTTTGTCTTTTATCAAAATCTAAGAACTTGACCTGCTTTTGAAACATTCTTTTTAAATGGCGTCACCAAGGCACAGGAACACATGATGATAAATTCCTGATGGATAAAATTAAGGCCACCCTACATTTTTTTTGAATACTTACTGAATATCCTGTTTCACACCACATCACATAAGAGAGCGAAATGGGTTGTGAATTCTGTTTTGTATTAACTGTAATTCTGTTACCTCAGGCAATGTTGGAATATCCTGATAATAACTGATGGTTTGACGCTAACCTTATTTATAACTGTAATCCAGGACCAGGTGTTATAAAATGACAAGCCACAAAAACAAACTTTCATTAAAATGCATAAAACCTGCTGATTTAAGACTTTTTTATTACTTTTTTAGCCACTTTAGATGTATTTTTAGAATTAGATGTTACTTGTTCATAAAGCAGTGACAGGTACAGTGATAAAATAATAAAAACTTAAGCCTAAAAAAAAGATCAATAATAAAGTGAAATGACTTCCTCATTTAAAAATATAAACACCAAATGACAGATGCACACGATCACACACACAAAAAAAAGAAAGAAAAAGTGGCGTATTGGGCCTCAAACAAACCTCGGATGTGGCGCTCACCTTCAGTGGGCTGAGACTGCTCCAGTTGTTTCTTCCTCTTAGCCTCCAGAATCGGGTTTTCATACTGGGTCTTCCTGTTAATATGGCTAAAAAGTGGACAAAGAGAGAGAGAGTGAGAGAGCAACACTGATAATGAGTAAGCAGAGGACACAGCCAATAACAGAACTGGAGGGAGAAACAGGAAATAGGTTGAGCAGGTGAAAAGACGGGAAATAAAGCAAATTAATTCACAGAAATGGCCATAAAATGAGCCATAAACTGTATGCTAAGAGCCTCTGCGTTTATTTAAAATTCTAAGTAAAAAGGCTGATTCAAAAGCCTGCTATTCCCTCTAATCTTATTGCTTAAAAGCAAAATCTATCAAGGGTTTAGATGACTGGGCATGAATGCTTCATAACACAATTCCAGGCCAAAAAACACCATCACCACATTTAGCAATAAATGCATTGTTATATGTTCATTACCCAGCTGTGATCCGGGCCACAAATGGGTCTGTAGGAAAGGCATGTGCCATAATGAGCCAAAAAATGCTCAAAATATACATAAACATCTCCAAAGACACAAAACTGGAATGTTTCCTGCCTCAGAGGTATTGCTTTGAAACAACATCAAAACATATGAATGCCTTCATATTTATGCACAGTAAAACCCAAGGGTGCCTCAGAAGGGGAGGGAAAAAGAGAACAACTTTTCAAAATGGTAACAGCAACAAAGGGTGTGTACAGCTGAAATGGAACAGGCCCAATCAGAAGGATGGAGGCTGCCTGTTTGATGTTTTGGGATGATGTCATATATTGAAGTCAAGGGAGTGAAGATGATGAGGAAATGAAAGAGCATTATGGGTAATGGTGATGAGTCACTTACTCAACATAATAAACTCCATATACTGGATCATCAATCCTCTCCCAGCCTGTGGGCAGCTCTGGAAAAGGAGCAGAAACACAAGAGATTTGAGAATCATTGTAAGTAATTTAACAAGTCTTTTATCAAAGTCCTTTGTCACTCGACGTCTTGATTTTCTAACAATTAAAACTTCAGACATTTCAAACCAGTGAGCCAGCCATTATACATTTATAATGATCCTATTGAGGACATTATATAACTAAATAATGTAAATGAGATCTTATTTGCATATATTGGATGGGCACATTCTCAAATAAATAAAACGCGATACATTGTGTGTGAAACTCTTTGTTAATGGAGAGATCACATTATAGAGATTACATCTATGTTACACTCTGTCCCCAGACAAAACTCTCTGGCAAATTCTCCTTGTGATGTTTGCATGAAAAACAGAGCTGTTCCCTGACATTTCAAAATCTTTTGACCTGGCAAACAACACCAATATAAAATGCTCCAAAATATTCAAGGTATTTCAGCAAAGGGTGACAACTGCACCAAAAGAACAGAAGATATTCAGAGATATGGGCTTGATCAAAACACTGTTACGGTGAAAAAATACACAAAATGTCTTCCCTAGAATAATAGAATAATCATGAAAAGGCGACACTGCATTCAACATTGAAATATGCCTTCATGCATATGAAAATATTGTTTTCTTTGCCATGGATACGCCTGTTTAGGCAGAAATGTCTTAGCGCCTGGGACACAGGGCGTCTATATTAGCATAGTGCCTAGAGCACACAGGAAACTCATCATTATGACTCCCATAGAGAACACCTCTATATTGTGCCAGTTTTCTAATTGGCCAATGAAAGCAGTGCACATTTATAATTTTTTCTTCCGCAAAGCAAGAACTCATTATCTCTCCCAAGCAGTGATAGCAAACAAGGCTGACTGCTGTACTGTTCTAATGAACATATAAATGTCAGACAACACTAATTGCTTACAAATAATGATCTACTGGTGAACAATCCTCTTTGCAGCCTCGTATATCTTTCTCAGGTTTAACATTTTCAATCAACAAGTGTTTTTCATTGGGTGAACCTAAAGCCGCTGGATTTACGCAAATGTGAAATATCATTAAGTTTACCTATGGTCCCACACACAGCTGAAGATAAAGAAGAAGTGAAAGGGCACGTTTCTGGAAAATAATTAAACCCGATTCTAATGTCCATGTGCATAAATTACTTAAACCTTTATTCATGTCCTGAAAACAATTCATACAACAACAATTGAATTCAATTCGTTGTCATGTTTGTATAGCTGCAAAATATATAGTTGATTCTGACAAAGCTTTTGGTACCAGACAAGCTTTCACAAAGGGGTCTAAAAGGAAGTCATTTCTATGTAATGTTGCCTTAAATTTAACGTTGTTTGAAGTTCATTCTGCATTGTTCTGAACTCAGTTTTGAATAATTCATAACTCAAATCACGCAGCTCAGTGAGGACAGGTGTATTACCATGTTTCTAAATAGGCTGACAAACAATCTTTGGATGGTTGATGGTAACAAGGAAAGCAATGCCATAGACTTACACAGGTAAGGCCATATCACAGCAGAATATCAAAGAGACTGGAGAGTTTGTGCTTTGGTCATAGCTACCACCTAGGAACCA